>CAUYTI010009766.1:0-15214 GCA_963575145.1 Galago senegalensis
TGTTGTATAACCATAACCATTGTGATATGAGATGTATCCATTGTCAACCAAAGCTGTATTAATTATTGTTCCATTGCTGTATCCATGACTACCCAAGTTAT
Source organism: Galago senegalensis (assembly GCA_963575145.1). NCBI lineage: Eukaryota > Metazoa > Chordata > Mammalia > Primates > Galagidae > Galago > Galago senegalensis. Next base: position 102 of record CAUYTI010009766.1, read on the forward strand.
AACCCCTCCCTTAACCAGCCACGTTTTGCTTCTGTAATATGTTTGCACAAAGCCTATAAAAGGCAACTCACCCTCACACCTGGGCTGCTGACTGTCTGTCGGAGCAGCAGCCCCTGCAGCAGGTAAAATAAATTACCCATTAATTAACCTAAGTGGGGATTCGAGTCTATTTTTCCAGGTCCCCTAAGTTATTTCAGTATCAACTTTTACATCATCTAAGAGAGCAGTCTTTTATAGAATTAAACCAATTAATGGAATTATATAAACCTAGACATAAGGTCAATTCAGGAAAACTTAGGAATTAACTCATTATGATTCACCTAAAATTTGAAACAAATTATACGGCTCTGAGTCAGGAAGATCAGTAAGATAATATTTCTTTGAAATCTTTTAAAATTATAAAGTGGAGTGTACAGAAACAACCTCTGCTAAAGTGTCTTATTTCTCATATTTTGAAGTCTTCTAATTTTTATTTATCCTAATAGGAGATTCAAAATTTTCATCACTCAAGCTCTCCTAAGCATGTTCTGAAGAACAGTAACCGGGCAGATGTAAAATCCTTACGTAACATACCACTCTTCTGAGATTCACAATACTTAATTTGTAAGAAAAGTTGTGGGGAGCATTATAACGTAGTGAACACCGGAGCTGTTATTTGATGTGTTTTAAACAAACGAGAAAAGTTTCCTCTGGCACATCTTTGGGGATGTCTTGCTGAGATCCTATCCGTGGGTCTCGGGGCTCCATATAGGGAGGCCAGAGGCTTTCCTGAGAAGGTGCTCAGTCTCCCCAGGAGGGAGCATCAGGGACAGGGCAGGGCGCTAACGGAGGGCTTGGTGAGTCAGGGAGCCGAGGAAGCAGAGCAAGGCTCTGGGGATCAAAGGTGCACAGCACCTGCCAGGGACGCCTGTCCTCTCTGTGACTAGTCTCCCCGACCACCTGAGCACCCACATCCTTGAAGGTCCTGACTCAGATGAAGAAAGTCGTGTAGGAGACACTGTTGGCATCACAGCCACAGCTCCAGGCAGTCACCAAAATAATTGAAGAGAACAAGAGTTAGAAAAGTTTAAGCAAGGAAGGCGTTTACTTTAACAATTTGGACAGCAAACTGGGCCCCGCCCTAGTGACCACAGGCATCGTGGAGAGCTCAGTGCTGGACGGTACACGCAGCTTGGAGGGTGTCAGCTGCTTCTCGGAAATTCCCAGTGTCTTCATCAACTCCATTCCCATGACACGTTCCCATAACAACTTGTATCTATCTGTCCATTTCAGAAAGTCCCAGAGACATTAATCAGTCCCCCCAAACAACCAGCTCCCCAAAACAACCCACCTGCAAGGTCTCCATTAGCGATTGGCCCCATTCCCACAGTGGCCCAGGTCCTCCTGGTCCCAGCCATCCAAAGGAGCCGGGTCGTGTCTCCACCCACCTGCCCATGTTTAACCACCTGGGAAGTGGCTCAGAGCCATTCCAGGGGAATCCTCCAGTCACCAGGTGACAAATCGGTCCTTGATAGATGTGAAGCTATGACATTCAAAACCCCTGAGGTTAAATTTTTAAACTGGACATTTTATAACACAGTTACCAGAAATTGTAAGTCTCCTGACATTATCTTTCCAAATTGAAAGAGAGGGTTTTACATGACGTGGTGGGACGCCCTGGCTGAAACAAAGAGGAGTTTTATATTTAATGGCCCACTGATTTGAGAGTCTTTAACAATCTCCATATCTTTCTCCCCGGCTGCTCTTTCAGGGAGGGACTACAAGTCCTTCATCCTTTATCTCAGCATGAGGCATTCAATAGAAGCTTCAGTCATGAAACCAGAATGAAGAATCATGGAGAAATTAGGGAAAAAATTGTAAAATCAAAATTACCCATCCTCAAAATCTTTCATATTTAAACAACTCTCTTCTGCACACATATCATTTATATTTCTTCAAGCTCAAAACCAGTCTGAATATATTGAGAAGACCCTAGTGGTGATTTTAAAGATAGGTTGAAGTAAATTTCCAAAACAACAGACAAGTGGGAACACTTTTTTGGATGTGACCTTTTTTCTTACAGCAATGCTGCACATTATCTTTACTTTTCAACCCGAGACTGTATCTAACTAACAGGTATGCTGCCCACACACTGAACTGCTTGTAGACAGACAGTCAGAACCGGACTGGGTTTGGGAAGAGGCCGACGTATACACCGACGTGACTGTCCTGGTAGGTGGTGTGGCCTTAGCTGACAATGAGAAAGGCTGGGGGCAAAGTGACGTTTTACACAAAAGCTAATGAGGGCTGCTAGACATTTTCTTGTTTGGAAATGTGCCACTTGTTCCTGGAACAAACACTTTTTAGAAGGTGGGGCAGATTGTACCTCTAGTCTAATCTGGTCCAAAAGCAAATGATCCTATCAACATTCTGTAACATAGATAATAGCGTGATAGAAAAAGGAGCTTCAGGGAAAAGAGTTCTAATATTCTAGAAAAACTAAAGCTGTAGATAAAGGAAGATGATGGTGTCAAGCTACTACGGTGCTTGGTAGGTTCATATTTTCCCTACAGAAAACAGGGGTCAGCTACTAAGAGTTTAGGGTGGAACTGCATGGTGGGGTTTTTGTTTTAGATTAGCCCTTCAGCATCCCTGAGGGGTGTGAAGTCTAGTATCTCAATGCTGGGACACTGTCAAGGCAGCTGCTGGGGAATCCAAACAAAAGGTGAGGAGGGCCTGTACCAGAGCCTTTCCAGGAGGCTGAGAACGTAGGGACCACTCAGAACCTGTTTATGCAGCTAACTGAGTAGCCCACAGAGATCGGCTAAACAGGAACCGTGAAGGAGGGACAGAAAGCAGAGGGTGCCCGGGCCTGCAGCATGGGGGTGGAGGCCAGAGCTGGTGAGAGCACAGCCGACGCAGGCAGCTCAGAGGAAGATGCCAGCGACACAGCTCTGGTGAAAACGCCACAGTTCCAAGGAGACACCAGGAGTCAGTCACGAGCAGAAGACATAATTCCTGTAACTTGGCAGCTCTGTGCCGTTTGTTCTTTTTCTCCTTTTTAAGACAAGAGTTTCACTGTGTTGCCCTAGGTGGAGTGCAGTGGTGTCAGCCCAGCTCACCACAGCCTGGAACTCCTGAGCTCAGGTGATCCTCCTTCCTCAGCCTCCTGGGTAGCTGGAACTACAGGCACTTGACACAACGACTGGCTAGTTTTTCTATTTATATATTTATTTATTATTTTATTTTATTTTATTTTTTTGAAACAAGAGTCTCACTTTGTTGCTCTGGGTAGAGTGCTGTGGTGTCATAACTCACAGCAACCTCAAACTCTTGGACTTATGCGATTCTCTTGCCTCAGCCTCCCAAGTAACTGGGACTACAAGTGCCCATCACAATACCCAGCTATTTTTAGAGATGAGATCTCACTCTGGCTCAGGCGGGTCTAAAACCTGTGATCTCAGGCAATCCACCTGCCTCAGCCTCCCAGAGCGCCTGGATTATAGTCCTGAGCCAGCATCTGGCTAGTTTTTCTATTTTTAGTAGAGACAAAGTCTTGCTCTGGCTCAGACTGGTCTCCAATTCCTGAGCTCAAGCTGTCTACTTGCTCAGTCTCCCAGAGTTCTGGTGTTGCAGGCGTGAGCCACCACCCCTGGCCCACTGCATGCCTTTAATTAACATTTCTTTTTTTTTTTTTTTTCCGGAGACAGAGCCTCAAGCTGTCCCCCTGCGTAGAGTGCCGTGGCATCACGCTCACAGCAACCTCCAATTCCTGGGCTCAAGTGAGTCTCCTGCCTCTGCCTCCCAAGTAGCTGGGACCACAGACGCCTGCCACAACGCCCAGCTATTTTTTGGTTGCAGCCGTTATTGTTGTTTGGCGGGCCGGGCTGGATTCAAACCCGCCACCTTAGGTGTATGTGGCTGGCGCCTTAGCCAGTTGAGCTATAGGCCCTGAGCCTAATTAACATTTCAATGAAAAGTGCAAAGTGGTTCTTTGTTCCCGTGTTGTTTAGAAAGAAATCAAACACAGGAGTCCAACAAGCCACTCAGCCTGGCTCAAAGCCCCTACTAGGAAATTAAATCATAATTTAAGCAATATATTTATTTTGCTTTGTTTTTCACTGGAAATTTGCTTTTATACATATACATGTGAGTGTATAACCATCTGTGTGTGGCCTACATAGCTCCTGAGTTCTGAAGCCACCACATCATCACTGGGGGAAGGGTCGAGACACAAACTGGGTTGACAGCTCCCTGCAGGCCTCCCGTGTGTGTGGTAACAGAGGAATCTTTCAAATTATAAAAGCCTGATGTTACAACATCCGCTATACACAAAGCTAGTTCTAATTCCTGACATTTATTGAAAAGAAGAGCAAGGGATTATATTTGATATTTTACACACACACACAGTGAAAACAAAGCAAAATAAATATATTGCACTCTTCAGAGTAGAGAATTTTCCATGGTCATGCCACTGAGGGCATGCTTGGGTAACCCTGCGATTTTTTCTCAGTTTGTTTTCATTCAAGCACAAGAAGTCACATCAACCAAAGTGTTTGAATAAATACCCTTGACTTTTATATAAATAAAAAAAAGTACACTTTGAATTTGGTAGTTCAAATCAAGTTTAACAGTTTACTGATTATAGGAAATTATCACAACCTTAGGATTTTTTTTTTTTATTGTTGGGGATTCATTGAGGGTACACAGAAGCAGGTTACATGAATTGCTTTGTTAGATAAGGACCCTCTTATATTTATGTCCCACCCCCAAAAGGTGAACTCTATCCCTTGACCCCCCCCATGCCCTCCCTCCTTCCCTTTCTCAGCTCTCCCGGTCCCCAAACCAACCTTTGTAATTTTTAATGTATTCTCAAGAAAACCCATCAGCCAATCTTTAAGTTATTATTTTAGAATTCCAACACATTTTCATAAAGATGTTTTATGAAACAATACCGAGGGCTTTTCTCCAAACTAAAATAACCTTACTGCCCTTTCTCCTAGAGCACAAGCGACCTGCTTGCACTAAGGAGTCCAGGACACCATATTCACAAGTCTCTATTTCCTGGGAAACATTCTGCCATCAAACAAACTTCCAACAAGATCTCAGTGAGGCGTGTCCCCAGTGCCGACAAAGTGGTATTCTCTCTGGACTCGTTGTGCCGATCCTCACTGCTGATCCTCACTCTGCCCCAAACCCCAAATAAACAAATATTTAATTTTGAGTATTTGCTTGTCTGTTGTCCATTAGGCCTTGCTTTGCTTCTTGCTTTTTGATATGGAAGATTTGGGTCTCAGCTGCAGAAGAAAAAACAAAACCATGAGGACAAGACAGCAAAATTGACTTTTCTCTGTTTTCCCTCCATCCCATTCACCCGACTCAGAGCCTGAGCTTCCCTGAGCACGCCCTGCCTCTCACTTCTGCTCACAGAGTAACACGACTTCTTTAGCCCAAATGGCAAGAAATAGCGAGACTCTCTCCCTGTCCAGCAGGCGTTTCGGCTTTCCTTATCTGTCTTCTCCCATATCAAACTCACTTAAATAGCCAATGAACCACACAGCCTTATGGTCCAGTCCTTGTATCCTTATTTAAAAAAAAAAAAAAAAGTGTACCTAAAATAAACTTAGCCTGCACTCTAAATCAGGAAGCACCAGAAAAATACGTGCTATAAGGTGACCCTCGCTGAATTCTCTCCAAGGGGCCAGTTATGTAATTACTGGAAATAGAGTTTTGCAAGATGGGCTGATCTGTGTTGAGTCCACAGTGGGATCTTGAAAATGTCGAGTAACTCTTCCAAAGCATTTTCTAAAAAGAGCTGTAGGTAGCCAAGCATATTATGAGGATTTTAAAGCATATTTTCTCTGAAGCAAAAAATGAATATGAACCAGGAGCACAGAGGACTTAAATCAAGCTAAAACCAACGAAGTCATCACTGAAGCCGACTCTGTGAGTGAGCCTGGAAAAGAAAGAACTAAACAAATGCCACAGACCGACTTGAGTGACTCTCTTAGTATTGCCTGGAATCTTCCCATAGAGCTTATTTCACTTGGAGAAACTCCACTGAGGTGTGGCTACTGATCAGATGTCTTCTTTGAGTCTTATGAACTATTACTAATAGAGAAAGCCTAGTGACTCTGGCTCAGATAGAAATATGACATGGAGCAAATGGAGGCCAAAAATGAAGCTGGGCGGGGGAGCTGCAGGAATCATCCTGCTGATAAATGGTAGGGTGTTTTTGGTTCTTTAGCCATCAAACATAACTTTGCATCTAGAAAAAAAACAGACTAAATTAATTAACGTATCAATGACGTCTGCCAGTGTGCATAACCTGGGCTAGAGAACGGGGCCTGCTCTGGGTTGCAGCCAGGGACTATGACCTCGGCAGGAGAAATACACCCAAACTCACTTCAAAACACATGCAACAGAAGGCTAAATTGTATTTGTAATAACTTGTCATGTAGATTTATAAGCTGTCTAACAGATGGGAATAATAATATTTCAAATATGTGAATGGAAAGTATTCACTTTCTCTACCCGTTAATACAGTAGTTGTATGTGTGTGATACTCTACTTCATGAAACAGTTCCAAAATAATTATTTTTTAAACTTTGCACTCTGAACAGAGTTAATTTTAACAGGTACTTACTTAAAATAATGTATAGATCTGGGCCAATTTAATATTCTCAAGCAGAGTTTACGAGAGGTATCTACCAGGTCTGTCCTGCCCACCCCCCACCCCCTGCCACCCCCCAGTTGCCTTCCCACCAGTAATCACTCTAGTTCCTTGTGGTCCCTTCTCACCGACCTCTCTCGGGCAGCAAGTGCAGCACCTACCCTCAGTGCTTTGGACCATCATGTCCCACCCTTTGGGAATGCCTCTTTTCTACTTAGGAAGCAATTCAATTCCCTTTTATGATTTAAATTTTGCTCAAAAACCCCATGATCACACAGGCAGGAAAGACCTTTGCTTCCCCTCTGGTGTCCCCCATTAACCCCACACAGGAACCACACTGTAACACACCCCAGACAGGAACAGCAGTCCTGCATGGCCTACCGGGGGGTTCTTCTTCTTCCTCTTCTGCTGCATGCAATCAGCAAGCTTTTCCATCTTTAACTTTTAATATTTTCATGCCATTTCATAAGCTCCATCTCTGTACTGTGTTGCCCAAGGACCTTAAAGATAGCAGTTTCCCAACAAATGGCTGTTGGCTTGATTTGAATACTAACGTATTTCTCATAAAATCTTGAGCCTGATGTTTTTGTAACAGAAAGTGAATCAGAGCTACTGCTTTAACCAAAATGTCAACAAATCTGATATTTGTTTTCTTAACACATCACTGCTTCTGTGAGGCCAGCCAAATAATGTATCATATTTACAAAATAACACTCTATTTGTTTGACATACTATGTCTTTGAGGGATTTTTTTTTAATGTTTGTGCCTCATTTTAGAGGAATCATTTTGGGAGATGAAATTTGTGAACACATTTGACCTTATTGGGAAAGAAGGGGGAATCATTACAGCTCACACACTGGTAGTCACACAATTGAAAGAAACAGTCTCAGAGAAATTAATGCCAGATTCTGCTAGAATTCCACAAAATTGTTTTAATTTCTTTTCTTTTCTTTCTTTATTTTGAGACAGAGTCTCACTATGTCACCCTCAGTAGAGTGCTGTGGCGGCACAGCTCACAGCAACCTCCAAGTCTTGGGCTTAAGCGATTCTCTTGTCTCAGCGTCCCAAGTAGCTGGAACTACAGGCAGCTGCCACAATGCCCAGCTGCTTTTTTGTTGTTGTCATTGTTGTTTAGCAGACCAGGGCCAGGTTCAAACCCACCAGCCCCAGTGCATGTGGCTGGCACCCTAACCACTGAGCTATGGGCACTGAGCCTGCTTTAATTTCTTTAAAAAAACAATGGTAACAAAAATCAGTGGCCAAAATATATCCAAGAAAGGCAGTGAAGTTTACCACTTATGCAACTTTTATAGCTAAAAATTGTCCCTAATAGACAAGGACAAGCAAGTTTACAACTCAACACTCTAGGCAATTTTGAGGCAGCATCAATTGTACAGGAAAGTTTAATTCTACCTTCTAAAAATAACCATGGCAGATATGGTATATCTTTAAATAAGAATAACTAAGATAGAAATTAACTAAAATAGATGCTTTAATTATTACTATGAAGATCAATAGTACTTGTATTTAATGAAATTTTTGTGTGTTTCAAACACCTTCCTTCAGATGTTACACCAATTATCTCATTTTATTCTTCCTATGTTTTGGGAGAAAAATGTCACAATTGTTACTTCTACTTACAAATAACAAAGCTAACACGTAAGTAGTGGAGATGGGTGTCTTAAATTATAGATGGTCTAACTCTAGGACACGTGTACCCAATCATCAAGCTTAGACCAGATGGAAAACATGTGTTTTCATAAAGGGTTAAAAATTATGCCAGGATCTTCTTCTGGTAACAGGGGCAAGGAGCTCCCAGGCAAGGTGGAAGGGAGGAGGAAGCAGACATGTCACATGGCGACATCTTTTATGTTTACCTGGATGGAATTGAAGCACATTCTTCTTGGTAAAGTATCTCAGGAATGGAAAAATAAACATCCAGTGTACTCAATGTTAATATGAAACCAACGTACAAACAACTACACACCCACGAGAAAGAAAAAACCCAAATATAGTCTAGCAAGGAGGAGGGGGCGAGGAGGGAGGGCAATTGGTGGGATCTCCCTGAGGTGCACAACGTGAGGGTGTTCAGCATGTCCCCCGAGTGAAGGGCTCAACGACAACTTGAACTTTACCTTAGCAATGAAAACAATGTAACCTACACATCTGTACCCACACATTAACTTGTAATAAAATCAAATTAAAATTAATTTATCACAAGAAAAAGAAGAATAGCCCACATCACAAAGTCTCAAAGCTGCAGGTGCTGAAAATCCCCACTGTTCGTGGGATTGTAAATGAATGCAGCCTCTTTGGAAAACAGAAAGGAGAATCCTCAAAGAGCTAAAGTAGACCTTCCACTTGATCCTGCAATCCCATTACTAGGTATCCACCCAGAAGGAAAAAAATCATTTTATCATAGGGACATTTGGACTACAGTGTTGATCACAACTCATATCACAAGGACCAAGGCTGGGAGGGTGGCTCACACCTATAATCCTAACACTCTGGGAGGCTGAGGTGAGTGGATCGCTTGAGCTCAGGAGTTGGAGACCAGCCTGAGCCAGAGCAAGAACTTGTCTGTACTACAAATAGAAAAACTAGCCAGGCATTGTGGTGGGCACCTGTAGTTCCAGCCACTTGGGAGGCTGAGGCAGGAGGATTCCTTGAGCCCAACAGTTTGAGGTTGATGTGAGTTATGATGCTATAGTACTCTACCCAGGGCAACAGAGTGAGACTCTTGTCTTAATTAAAAAAAAAAAATCACCAAAAATCAACCCAAGTGCCCATCAACCCATAAATGGATTAATAAACTGTGGTGTAGACACACACACACATACACACGTGCACATGCGCGCGCACACTTGCACACAGACGCGCGCACACACACGCACGCACACACACGCACCATGGAGACTTTACATCTTTTGTATTAACCTGGGTGGAGTTGAAGAACATTCTCTTTGTAAAGTATCACAAGAATGGAAAAGCAAGTATCCAATTACTCAATACTAATATGAAACCAGTAGAAGTACTACTATACACCTGCACAAGAGAAAAACACAATTAAACTCAAGTCGAGGGGAGAGGGGTGGAGGGACAGGAGGAGGGTGGGACAGGTGTGTTCTCGCCTATTGGTACAGTGTGGGGTACACGGCACACCTCCTGGGTGAGGCGCTCAACTACAACTGGACTTTACCTCGCAAATGCAAACATTGTATCCTAATTGTTTGTACCCTCATCTGAAATTAAAAAAAATAGTTAAAAATTGATAATGAAGGTTGCAATGTGAAGTCATTTGGGAGCAGAGATTAATGCTGAGCACATCAATATTATAATACAGGTTTTATTGTTTTAAGTGCTTAGTATATTTTTGTCTAACTGAAGCAGTTCTTCATCTACCGTATCAGCAGCTTACCAGACGAATGTACCCATAATGCAGTGTTTCACTCATAAACCAATAAGCACTGTAGTCAACTTGGTTTTGCTTTGGTCAAGAGACATTTTATTTTACTGATGAGGCACAGTTGGTAATCACCATTCTTCGTGAAATTATACTACATTAACGGTTGTTTACAGATGAAAACTGGGAAAACGTAACTGGGTGATGTGTTCTGTATGAATGGAAAGGTGACTCCTGTATTTCAAAATGTTCAGTCCCTTTAAAGCAGTGGTTCTCAACCTGTGGGTCATGAGAACCCTTTCACAGGGGTCACCTAAGACCATCCTGCATATCAAAAAAAAATTTTTTTTTTGAGACAGAGTTTCAAACTGTCGCCCTGGGTACAGTGCCGTGGCGTCAGCTCACAGAAACCTCAAACTCTTGGGTTACACAATCCTCTTGCCTCAGCTTCCCAAGTAGTTGGGACTACAGGCGCCCGACACATCACCTGGTTTGTTTTTGGTTTGTAGTTGTCATTGTTGTTCGGCAGGCCCGGGCTGGATTCAAACCCGCCAATCCACCACCTCTGGTGTATGAGGCTGGTGCCCTAACCATTTGAGCTACAGGCGCCAAGCCCATATCAAATATTTACATTATAATTCATAATAGTAGCAAAATTACAGTTATGAAGTAGCAAAGAAAATAATTTTATGAAAATTATTGGTTATTATTTTGGTAATTATTTTATGGTTGGGGGTTACCACAACATGAGGAACCGTATTAAAGGGTCATGGCGTTAGGAAGGTTGAGAACCACTGCTTTAAAGGGATCAGACAGAGACGGGCCACACACAATGACCTGTTGTCCATATCAGTTTTAGCCTTCTGAAAATACACCTTGACCTAGAACATAAATAGATAAATATGATGTAAGTTCTGTCACTTCTTAAAGCTTATGGAACTCCTTCTCTTATAAAAAATGTTGAAATCTATTCAATCTAATTTGCAAGTAAAAGTTGTTTTAACAATATTGGTCAATACATTGGATTAGACTTCGACATGAGAGATCTTAGGAACATCAGTTTTAATGAGAAAAGTTAGAACAAAATTTCCTGAGACTGTCCCGAGATTGAAATAATTCATTTGCCTTACATTTGCAAAATCGTATTTTTCCTTGTTAGCATCTCAGTCTAGTGTTTCTCTCTGCATATAGAATGGGCCAAGAAGCTGACATTTTGGGAATTGGACCACTGCTAAAGTGTTCTCACCACAATATTAATAATAAACAGAATTTTGTACACAGAGCACATACCTTTTTATTTTGTTTCCTTTCCTACCCACTATGGATTTTAAGTAAGTGGTTAAAAAATATATATATATATATGGACACCAAATTGAGGCAGAGTCCAGGAAATTGACTGTGTAAACAAGGCCATGATGATAGGTCCTGAAATTTGGCAGAGTGATCAGAGACTTCAGCTGAGCCGTGCATTTTTCGTTCAGTAAGTATGTAGTTATGACATCCATACTCAAGAATTAGAGAAGAAGGAAGAAGCTGATGTTTAGAGAATCAAAGCTGCTCTGTGCTTCTATATTGAAAGTAAACACTTAAATAAAATGGTCTCATTTAAAAATACAGGAGAACTTCCATAGTTGCCCCCTCCCTACGCTGGCCACCTCCTTGTGACCCAACTTTCATGGACTGGCATGCACTACGTGGACATATCAGCGCAGCAGGCCTAGTTCCTTATGTTGACCACCTCTGTACATTGACCAGTCTGTTACAGTCCCTTGGGGGGGGGGGGTCAATGTACACAGATTCTCCTGCATCTTGAAATGATCAAAATATTATATGCTGTGATACTTTAATATTTAAGGACAATAAAGCAAAGAACTTAAAACAGAAGGGAAGGTCTTCAGACTGAGAGCAGTGAGGATTCGGGCAATTTCCTCAGAAACTGGGATGGTCTCATCCTTTCTCTGAAATGAGACGGTTGAACTGAATTATCTGTGGGGTCATTTAAACATACAAAGTGATGTAAGTTTAAAAATGAAATACAAGGCAGTGCCTGTGGCTCATTGAGCAGGTCGTTGGCCCCATATACCGAGAGTGGCGGGTTCAAATCCAGCCCCAGCCAAACTGCAAACAAAAAATAGCCAGGCATTGTGGCGAGTACCTGTAGTCCCAGCTCCTTGGGAGGCTGAGACAAGTGAATCACTTTGGAGGTTGGAGGCTGCTGTGAGCTATGATGCCACAGCACTCTACCAAGTGTGATAAAATGAGACTATGTCTCTAAAAATAAGTAAATAGATAATAAAAATGAAATATAATTCTGATAAATTGTTCCCTGATATAAGGACCTTCGCAGAAAACAGACAAATAAATTCTGAGGGAAACTGTAGGAAAATGAAGTTTTGAAAGAGAAAACAGTTACTTAAGTATGAAAAATATAGTAGGTAGAAGCAAACAAAATAAAAGCTGGGTTCTTGAAATATAGAACAATAAATCTCATCACCAGTTTTGGAATGATTGTCTCTTTTTTATTAAATTATAACTTGTACATTAATGCATTTATGGTATACAATGTGCTGATTTGATATACAATGTGGAAAGCTTACATCAAACTTGTTAACATAACCATCACTTAACTTATTTGTTGTGATAAGACATTTATACTATACTCCTAGCAGTTTTGAAATATACCATTGCATTGTGCACAACAGGTGAGGTCTCCCCAGATACTCTTCCTCCCCCATCACCCTTTTAAAGTTCCGATTTCTCTTCTCTCCCGTCCAGCACTGCCCTAATCCCTCACTCCACAGCTGCTTCTCTCTTGGTTCTGTCTTCTTCCCTCCTTCTTTCTGCACTATAGTTAAGTTTTATCATTCGTATGAATGTGTGGGTGATTACATATTGGTTTCATAATACTACTGAGCACATTGGATACTTTTTCTTCCATTCTTGAGATATTTTACTAAGAAGAATATGTTCCAGCTCCATCTGTGTAAACATAAAAGATGTAAAGTCTCCATATTTTTATGGCTGCATAGTATTCCATGGTATACATATACTGCAATTTGTTAATCCATTCATGAGTCAATGGGCACTTGGGCTATCTCCGTGACTTGCCAATTATGAATTGGGCTGCAATAAACATTCTGGTGCATGTCTTTGTTGTAAAATGATTTGTGATCATTTGGGTATATGCCTAGTAGAGGAATTGCAGGAGCAAATGGCTCTTATAATAAGAAAGTTTTTACTGTATAATAGAAAAGTAACTACAACAAATAAATACTGAACATCCACTTTGCCATGAAGCAGGTGACAGGCTATTATGGCAGGCCCTGGAAATGTAGCAGTGAAAAGATAAAAAACCCTGAAGCCAAGCATCTCCACACTCTAACTGCACAGGCGTGCACACATGGGGCGCAGGGTGGCTAAGTCCCAGAGAGACACTGCATTCACAGACAGACATCCCCACAACTACGAAATTTAAGTGATGCAGCTTGTTCTTTGAGCTCTCCCATCACACTTTTAAAGTCCCGATTTCTATTACAATGTTAAATAGCAGTGGGGACAGTGGGCAACCTTGCCTGGTTCCTGATGGAAATGTTTTCAATTTTACTCCATTCAGTATGATGATATTGGTTGTGGGTAAAAGTTTCCATTTTGTGGGGCTGCCCCTTTCCTGGTCCTTTGACTAGAGACAGTGAGACAGCAGACTTTTATTGAATATTTTTGTCTATGCCCACTTTTTTTATTTTCAGCTTTTTTTGGCTTGAAGTCAGGACACATAAGGCAAAAAGAAAACCCAGAGGATGCACACTGCCATGTCCTTTCTTGGGACCTAAGATTTCTAGATGGTCTGCCTTATTCTCTCTGTTTTCCAGAATTTCTTATGCTTGTTTTCTATAAAGCATCCAGGATTTTTAGTTGTACACATACTTAGCAGGATGAATAGGAAAATGTCCATCTTCTTGGAAACAGAAGATTCCCATGGAAGTTTTGTATAAATCTGTTGAGATGTGAAGTAATACTCCCGTGTTTGCATGCTGATGGGAACAATAGTAGGAACGTTAATGATGTACAGAAAGAAAATTGCTGGTAAGACGTCCTTAGGAGGAGGCGACAGGGACCACATAACGTGCATAGGGGTAGCTGTGAATGGGAGTTCATCTAGTGATGGGGGTGAAGGCAGAGAACATCATCACAAATGCAGTTAAATAAGTTCAGTGACAAAGAATAAAAAAGGAAAGGATAAAGAGGGCAGTGGAAGATGTTTTACACAGGTGGCTTCTCAGAGCAGAAAACTTAGTATCACAGAACATGAAGCAAAGGTGTGAACCGGGTAAATATTTGGGGGCATTGACAGTTGGAATTGAGTTTGTCATGTTTCAGAAACAGAAAGAAGACTCCCTTTCCATGCAGCTCTGCTAGACCACTCTGTCTCTTTGCAGACCATTTGGCTTAGCTCTGTTATTTACATTGGCTATTCCCTCTACACTGCCATAAGTTTCTTCCAGCTTTCTAATATCTCCCCCATTAGAAAGTAGCCCCCCTGGGGATTGGAATTACATCTCATGTTTGTATCATTAGCACTTTGCAACATGCCTGACACAGAGGAGGTTCTTTAAGACTGTCTTTCGAATGTTTATTGCAGCCCAATTCATAATTGCTAGGTCATGGAAGAAGCTCAGGTGCCCATCAACACAGGAATGGATCAATGAACTGTGGTATATGTACGCCATGGAATACTATGCAGCTCTAAAGAAAGATGGAGACTTTGCCTCCTTCATGATTACATGGATGGAGCTGGAAAATGTTCTTCTTAGCAAAGTATCTCAAGAATGGAAGAAAAAGTATCCAATGTACACAGTCCTATTTTGAAACTAATTTATAGCTTTCATAGGAATGTTATAACCTAATTATAGCCTTAGAATATTGGAAGGGGGTGGGGGGAGGGGGTGGATGGGTGGAGGGAGGGTGATTGGATGGGTCACCTCTATGGTTTATCCTACAAGGGTACAAGTGAATCTTTCTAAAAGCAGAGTATGAATGTCTTAATAACTAAGAAAATG
>CAUYTI010009768.1:0-16069 GCA_963575145.1 Galago senegalensis
TATTTTTAAAGAATTCATCACCAGTATTCTCTTGTAGAAAAGAAGAATCTCTTAGAGGGTTTCCTGTTGGGCGGGCGGGCGGGGGGGGCGCGGGCTGGGGGGGGCGTGGGGGGGGGGGGGGGGGGGGGGGGGGTGGTGGGGGGGGGGGGGGGGCGGCGCATCAGGAAACCCTCTAAGAGATTCTTCTTTTCTACAAGAGAATACTGGTGATGAATTCTTTAAAAATAAAAAAAAAACCTTCCATTTCTTTATTAAATAGGTAAAATGTTGCTGTGGCAAAAAATACCAGTAAGCAGTAGAAAAAGTGCCCTCTGATCCCACGTCCAGCAGTGCCTATGGTAACTAACACAGGGAGCTCACCCACGGAAGGAGAGCAATGCGGGCCAAGCCCAGAACTTGGCTTGGCCGAAGAGGGCACGGGGTTGGAAGACGAGAGCTAGGGCCAGATTGTTCTCAGTCAGATGGAGAAACAGAAGCTGCTTGGAAAGAGGGGATGGCCCCTGTCCTCAGCCCTGAGGTTAGACACCAGTATGCAAACACACCCGAGCATACACATGCACGTACCAGTTTGCACACCCAGGGTGAGGTGAGGTCAACTTCCCTTGTAGCCTGCCTGCTTCCGCTAGGGGTCATCAACACAAACATTTAGGGGTGACTCATTCTTTATGACTCACACGCCGGCAGACGTCACATTATTATCCCTTTACGTCCTCCATGATGGAGGTTCTCCCCAGCCCAGCAGAGCCTGGAGGAGCTCACCAGACTGTGCAATGGAGTGGGAGGGGTGATATTTTATGGAGGCTTCACCAAAGATACACTTCAACACACACTCTGCACTGGGCAGATTTAGACCAGGGGCAATTTCCCCAAAACTGATTCCCTTGGCATCTTTTCCGGAATCTGTGAATAATGCAAAGTGAGACTGGAGTGCTGAGGAAGAATAGTCTGAGGTGAGGGGGCAGAAATTTCCATCTAACCCAACGTCTTGGACTGCCGTGCCCACTTTGCACTACCACCTTCAGCACATCACCTTTATCCTCTCCAGGTCTCCCTTGCAGTCCTTGTCTCCTGGCTCTGGGCTCAGGCCAGAGACTGTAGGGGGAGGCCACAGCCTGATCCTCTCTGGCTGAGTCTGAGAATATAGCTCCAGAGGCTGGGGGTGCCTGCCCTGCCACAGGTGCTCACTGTGGCAGCATCAGTGGGGGCCATGCGACATTGCAGAGTATTGAGGGAGGCAAGAGGCAGCAGTGCAGCAGGATGCCCATGTGAGTGTGCGCAGGGATGGCGAACTTCTCATCCTGGGGTAGCAGAGGGGATGACTGCCATATGGGGGGACGTTTCAGTTTAGAGAACATGTTGACACATTTTAGAGCAGGCAGGCATCTGCAGTTTGGGGCAGCCAGATCCCCAAGGCTGAAATCAGTAGGCACCCACGATTCTAGTTGGGGGTGTGGCTGGGTGCTGTGATTACCTAGGCCTGGGCTCCAGCCCTGTGGAAACAGGGGGCTGTGTCACCCTCTCCCCTGCCATAGAGACAAGGAGCTTGGTGGCTGCTTGGTGGGATGATGGAGGCTCAGCTCACTTAGTGAGCCTGTGGCCTTTCTGGGAGAGTGAAGATCTCTTGAGCCATTCTCTCTGAGGTTTCAAATTACTGAAATAAATCCAGATGTAGCTTGTAGTTGGTATTTTTTTTTTTTTGAGACAGAGTCTCACTATGTTGCCCTCAGTAGTGTGTCATGGTATCACAGCTTAGCTCACAGCAACGTCTAACTCTTGGGCCTAAGCAATTCTATTGCGTCAGCCTCCCAAGTAGCTGCAACTACAGGCACCCACCACAACACTCGGCTATGTTTTTTTTTTTTTTTTTGCAGTTGTCATTGTTGTTTAGCGGTCCCAGGCTGGGTTCAAACCCACCTGCGTCAGTGTATGTGGCCAGCACCCTAACCACTGAGCTATGGGCACCAAACTGCCCCTTGGGCTTTGTCTTTTCACTGGTGTCCACTTCCCTTTTGACCTGCCATGTTGTGACACAGCACAGAAGCCCTTGCCAGAAGCTGAGCAGATACTGGTGCCATTTTTTCCAAACTTCTCAGCCTCCAGAACCATGAGCTAATAAGCCTCTCTTCCTTACGAATTACCCAGCCTCAGGTATCCTGGTATGCCAATACTATAAGGTCACTGGGTAGTGCAGAGGGCTGGGGATTCTGGGTGAGAGAGACTACTTTCTACCAGTCTCAGAAAGCAAGGATCAAAGTTTTTATACTTTGAATGAAAATTGTAAGAAAATATAAACTTCTTCCACATCTTAAGCTGGTGAAGGGATGTCCTGGTTGCTCACACAATGCACTGTGGGGTAGGGTATGTTATGCTGTTGTAATAAGTCGCTCTGAAAAATCTTAGTGATTTAAAACAACAAAGATTTATTTATTGCTCATAATGGCATGTGCATCACTGATCTTCAGGGGCTTAGCCTATCCTTAGTCAGTCAGGGAAGCAGGCAGCCATCATTTGGAAGCTGGACAGTTGTAGTGGAGAAGAGCATGCTGACTTTAAAAGTATCTCCCTGGAAGCGACACTCATTGTTTCTATTCACGTGGCAAGTCTCACGGCCCCACCTAACTCCAAGTGGGTGGGAAGTAACCCCTGCCAAGAGTCCAGAAAAAGAGAGGGCCAGAGTATTTGTGACCAGTCCTAATGACTTAGACACTCAACCAGAGGCCGTGTATGTTTCCTATAGACTCTACTGGCCTCAGGAATTCTGAGAAGGGACTATGGCTACATTCAGGGAAGTCTTCCTGGAGGAGGTGAGGTCTGAGGTTAGCTTTGAAGGACAGCTTAGCTTCAGAGATATTAGTTTGGATAGAGGAGGATAAATCAGAGGAAGCAGCCAGAGATAGGAGATTTGGGAGGAGACCGGGTCTGGTGGCCATAGTGTCTCTGTTCTTACATCTTCTCCTGATTTGGGTCTTTTTCAAGCTCCAGGACTTATGATAGGAAGAGGTGAAGGAAGACACTGGGCTGGGGTCCAGCAGAGATGAATATAATGGTGGTTGCCTTTAAGTATCAACTATATCAAGAACAGGGACATGGCGGAGACCCCTCAAACCTCGCAAGAGGAGCCTTAGATTTGGTCCTATCTAACTGCCAGGCTGTTGCAAGGAATAAACGAGCCTTTTAATGAGAAAGTGCTAAACAACATAGTAACACAGAATTCAAAACTGAAGGCCTATCGATTGGTTGGCTTGATGTCAAGGCCCAGGGATGGCTTAAAGGTTGGAGTTCTCCTTCCCTAGGTCACCCAGGGCTTATGCCCTGGCAATAGGCAGACTCCTTTAGGGCCACCTTCTGGGGAGAAAACAGGAGCTACAGGACAGAGGCGAAGAATGCAAGCAAGTGGTGGGACTACTGAGATGGGGCGGGGAGCAACAGTCAACCTGGGGACAGGGCATGGTGCCTCCTGGGGCTGAGTGCTGGGACAGAGTGCAACAATTCCTCCCAGGCCAAAAGCAGGTGAATCACAATCCTGGCTTCAGGAGTGGATGTCTGGGATATTGACCTTGGGAGCACTTGTGGCAGGAGACAGAACTCTTGAGTAAGATGAGTGTGTCTGATATACACAGGGACAGCCAGATGGAAAGTGAAGATGGTGAGGGCCTTGGCCTGAGGCCTGAGTCAGCTCAGAAGCCCTGTGGGAACCTGCAGAGGCACCAGAAGGCCTTGGGAGTGAGAGTTGCTAGGGACAGGAGGGACAGGTGGGGAAGGGACAGGGCCAGGGTGCTGGGGCTGGGCGGGGAGTGCCATGGTCTCTCTGTGGACCACCCTCCTTAGAACCGTATGTTAGGGGCAGAGAGCTTCCCAGCTCTTCCTCAGGGCATGTGTGTGGAGAAGGGATATAAGGACTTCTGCTAGCAGTAGTGTCCCCTACCTTCTCTCATCCAGTCAGCACTGGGCACACCTGGAGTGGGGAGTGGGGACGCTGACCCCAGATCTGGCGAGGAATGGGGGGTGGTCTTCACCCCTGTGCCAACTCCAGGTGGACCAAAGATCAGGAATCTCATGCTCAGGCTTCAAAGGGAGCCTGAAGGCATGAAATAATAACGGCAACTGGCTCTTACCCTGTGTTTGGCACTGGCCGAAGGACTCTATAGTTGCCACCCCCACTTCAAAGACAGGAGACTGGGCACAGAGAAGCAGGGGGATTTGCCCCAGGTCATAGGGCAGGAAGGGGAGCAGCTGGATTCCATCCCAGACAGCCCAGCTCCGGGACCCGTGCCCCACCCCAGACAGGAACCGATCTGACGGAAAATCTTCCTTAGAGCCAACAAGTCCTTCACCAACAGAGGATACTGCCAAGCTTGGGGCTGGGCACTGTGGGGGCTCTTGGGTCTGTGGCTTAGAATCCAAAGCTTGGGACTTGAGGGAAGCCGGTGAGTAGAGGGGTCCAAGGCAGTAGATCAGCTGAACAGGGTTTCATGGTGCCCAGGGTTGGCCAGGACATGTGGCCCTGCTGCTGCCACAGGGGACCTCGGGATAGTCACAGCCTCTCTAAGCTTCCTTAGTGGCATGGGCTCATGAGGACACCCTTCTGGAGAGTCTTGCTCAGGCATCCATACTCCTCTTAGGGCCATGGGCAGGGCCACCCTGATGCCCCTGCGTCAGCTCTGCAAGGTTTCTCAGATCCAGCACTATCAGCACTTTGAGGTGGAGGATTCTTTGCTATGGGGCCTATCCTGTGCATTTTAGGGTCTGTAGCAGAATTTTTGTCTTCTACCCATCAGATGCCATTCCATCACAACAACTGAAAACATCTCAAGACTTTGCCAGAATTGCCCCCCTTGAGAACTTTGGGTCTAAAGGAAGGGCAAGGTCAAGAAGTTGTCAGACTGGTAAATCTTCGGGTGGGTCCCTCGGCCTCTCCCAGGTCCTCAATTCCCTGCCGAGTGGGAGACAGAGTTCTGGGCCCCAAGACAGAGGGAGAGCAGCTGTTTGGGACCCAGAAGCTGTTTTAAGCCAGGCTGGATGGGCTAGGGGTCACCAACTCTCCCATTAGGGGAGCTCTGGGAGGGAGGGCACACGCCTTCGTGCTTTGCCCCCTTGCAGTCCAGCCTCATCCCTGGTGTTCCTCCTCATTTCCTTTCAAACTCTTGCAGCTCTCCCCTTTGCTGTGCTTTTCATACGTCTATGCCTTTAGTACATTCTATTTTGTCTGCCTAGAGGGGTTTTAGTACCTTCTCTGTCTGTTGAACTCCTATTCAGCCTTCAAAACCCAGCCTAGGAGCCATCCCCTGTGTGAAAACTTCCCTGACCTTGAGTATGCCCTTCATAGACCTGTCTCTTGTCCTCCTTTCAGTGAAGATGTGTTGTCTGTCTCCTCTGCTAACCTCTAGTAGGGAGACAGGATTTCTGAAGGGACATTCCTTGAGCTCAGTGATGCCCAGCACAGTCAATGTTTGTTGAGTTGAACGTAATTCAGAGGCAGAAGGAGAGGCAGCCCCTGTTAGGGAGTCTCTACTACAGCAGGTTGGGACCTGCTGGGAGAGAAGGACTGCCCTTTCCTCCGATGGGAGCCCATAGGACACCCAGATACAAGCCATGCAGGAACGCAGAAGAAACTGTTCATGTGGCTTGTTTCTGTTCATCCCCAAAGCGGAATTCTAGAACCGTGACACTGAAAGGGGGCTCTGATATCCAACATTCATGCTTCCAGGCAAGGAAACTGAGGTCCCCAAAATGACAGGCTTTGCTCTAGCACATCCAGGTAGTTGTTGACTCAACTGGGATGAGAATGTAGGTCCTATAATCCCAGTTTGGGGACTGTGCTGCCCACAGAGCAAGCTGTCCCCACACAGTGTAGACCTGACTCTTAGGGGCTGCAAGGCGGGGTTCAGTCTCTGCCCCTCACCTCGTGTGTGCCTCTGCACGGTGGGGACAGTGGTACCGCCTCTGAGGGAGTCAGGATGGGTGTCAGGCAGCATACAGGTCTTCACTGAGGTGAGTCCCCTGCATTGCCTGCTCTGCACAGGGAAAGTGCCAGCGCTGAGAGCTGTTGGATAGTTCAGAATCAGGAAGTTTGTCACAGGCGAAGAGCCAGAGTTTACAACAGGAACTGCTGTTTCCTGAGAACACCGTGTTCCTGGCCAGCCCTCCCCTTCTCTCTCCCCCAACCCCCGCCTCACCCCCACAGCCACCCCATTGCTGTATGTCCAGGCTATACCGAGGACGTGTCTCACATTCCTGCCCACAGCGGGATCTTGACCATGGCTATCGCATTGCCACACTAAAGACCTGAGGTCTGAAACCAGGCTCGGCTCTTCTGCAGGACACATGAGCAATTTGTCAGGAGTGGCTTCTAGCCTTTTCCCTGCTGCCTCAGGGTCACTTGGTCTTGTGTCATGGGACATGAAAGGACCTGATCTGAGCAGGTGCCTTGGTAGCTTTACAGGGCATAAGACAGGCCCCCCTGCCCCATCCTGTGCTTGTCTCTCCACAATCTGTCCTCCAACTCCTAGTGTCTCTCTTTCTTGGAATTATTAAATTAAATGCTTTCAAGGTCAGCAGTCACAGGTCAGAGAAGTGCCATGGGCCTTTCACCTGCAAACTCCCAAGGGCCAAGGTACCACCTTTTGATCTCTACAGGCTCAAGGGCACAGCCCCCTCCTCTTTCTTTCTTTCTTTGCGTTTCCTTTTTCAGTACACTGAATAGGCTGCTGCTGCCTATTCTAGAATGTCATGGGGAGATAGAGATGGCCTTAAGACGGATGCTCAGAAGACCCAGAAGTGCCCAATCATTTCTAGCCCCTCAACTCCTCCCCTCAAAAAGTAAAGCAAAGGAATAGGTTTCCTAGCTGCTGGGTGGGGCTTTGACTCCAACTGAGGACACAATGTTGGGCTGCCTTTCTCCTCAGCTAGCCAGGCCCCAGAGTCATTGGCCCAAAGAGCCTCTTTCTCCTAACAACAGACCCAAGCCTCAGGCAAGCAAAGGCAGCACCAGGAAGCAATCGTGCCCTGATGTGTGCCTTCACCCCCAAGTTTCCTGCAGGGAACAGACTTGTCTGAATGGGAGCAGGCTTAGGGTGGGGGAAGAAGTGTAAGAAAAAGATGTCCAGAGCTATATGGAAACAAGCAAGAAGAGTAATAGCCACAGATAAGGACCCCACCCCGCAACCAGGTCTTCCTTTTTAGACTCAGCAAGAAGGGCAAGGGTTGGGGAGCCAGTGTACTGTTGTTCTTTTTTAAAGAACACACTAGTGGGTGGCACAGTGATCCCACCCACTAGTGTAGTGGCCCAGAGGACATCCTTGAGTTGGCTCAGGAGGGCAGTGATGAGGGACAGAGAGAATGTTTCCTTCTCAAGGGCCACAGCAGCACCTCCCCACCCTGACATGCCTAGCTTTTGTGTTTTGTTTTGCTTTGCAGCTTGTTTCCATGTGGTGACCTTGGAGGCCATTCTCTTTTACCAGGTTTCCTGGGATCGTGATGGAGAATGAGGTTAGCAGACTATAAAAATCACTGATGTAGGAGGTCATGAGGGTCTGCAGTCCCTGCCTGCAGGGAGGCACGGAATGCCTAGTGCCCTTTGAAATTGTGGCATTGTGTCCTAGTTGGTGATGCCCTTTTCCAGTATCTCAGAGTATTCCTAATTCCCCAAATTCCTCAAAACAATTACTCAGGTAAAATGAATTTGCAAGGCGGTTGATGTAGTGAAAAAGTAGGAGCTCTGGTCTCAGATCTGTGTTGCAATTTCCATTTTCCTGCTTCCTGGTGGCAAGACGTTGAACAATTTCCTAGCCCCTTGAGTCTGTTCATCTGCAATATAGGGGTGTTATCTTCCAGGTGATGTGAAGACTACTGAAATACCACATGGAGACAACCTGTCTAGGGCCTGGCAGGCAAGAGTGCTCAGTGAGTGGTAATGAACAGTTATTCTGGATTAGAAAAGTAACTCAAATAGTACTAATAAAGTGAATGTTGAGAGAGCACATCCTATATGCTAGACCCTAAACTAAGGACTTCAATCTAATCTTATTTAATACTCAGAATAGCACTGTGGGCTAGGTACTATCTGTTATTGACTGAATATTTGTGTTCCTCCAAAACTCATAGGTCAAAACCCTAAGCACCAAGGTGAGGGCATCAGGAGGTGGGGCCTTTGGGAGATGATTAAGGTGAGGCTAGGGTGCTCATGAATGGGATTAGCGTCCTTCTAAGAAGAGGCCAGAGATTTAACTAGTTCTAGTTCTTTTCTTACCATGTGAGGGTACAGGAAGTTGGCAGTCTACATCTTGGAAGAAGATCTTCACCAAAACCCAATGATGATGGCATTCTGATCTCAAACTTTGAGCCTCCAGTGTGAAAAAATTTTATATAAGCTACCTGGTCTGTGGTCTTCTGTTACAGCAGCTTGAGCTTAGACACTATCATTATTCCCATTTTATAAAATGAGCTTGGGACACAGAGAGGTAAGTAATTTGTTCAAGAAGCAGAGTCAAGATTTGAACTCAGAGCCCCTGACTCCAGAGTGGTCATTTTAGGAAGAGGTAGCAAAATAGAGCAGAAGTGAAGTTAGGGTTCTAATCCAACATGGCCTGGAGTTTTGTCTGTTCTTAAGGACAAGATCCCTGCTGAAACGAAAGATAAAGACCTCATTGGTGAGGCAGCCCTGTGCAGGACACTGCCTACTTTCCCCCTCCACCCCTCATACCCCACCCCAACTGTGGAGGGAGGAGTCTCTCCTGTCTTTTAGGGTCTCTGCTGAAAGCAATCATTAACATCTCCCTCTCAGCCCTGATACATCCCAGACAGTGAGGGAGGGGTGGGCCTGGCATCTCTCAGAATGTGGAGGAGGGGTCCTCAGTAGCACAGGTGTTGGGGGTTGAATGAGCAGCTGTGATGGCAATGTTGCTAACTTGCAGAAGACATCTGCTGGCATGCAGGCATTCTGAAGGAAAGCTTGTAATTGCAGCCATAAATCAAATGTGGACAGAGGGGAAGCTGTTGGGTTTTTTTTTTTTTGGAGTTATTTTGTACAGAAGAGGCAGAAAAATGCAGCTGTGATGTGATAGCTGGGTTGACTGGATGTTGGCAGGGGAGGACTATGGGGTCATGGTGGAGGGAGGTCCCTTGCCTCAGAAAGCTAATGCTGTGCCCTTTACTTTCAGGATGACAAAATAGGTTCCCCAAAGGTAAAGGTCCCTCGCTCCCGTCCTGAGGGCTGTACTGTGGAGCAACTCTGAACCAGCCCAGTTTATCTTTAGCATCCTTATTCTCTTTCTGGACTGGAGTTCTGGCTCTGCCACTTATAGCTTTGAGCCTTTGGCAAGCCACTTTAAAAAAATACCTATGTATTGAGTGCTTGCTATATGCTAACTCCTGGGGCTGGCCTTCTCAGCTGGAGTTTACTTTCTTCCTCACTAACAGAGACTGATTTTATTCAGGCATCCACCTTCTCAGCAGCCCTGGGCTGCAGGCCAGCAGGGGCCAACCCTAGCTGTGGAGGTGGATCATGATTATTTCAAACCAGAGTAGTCCCAGTCCTATTCCTCTTATCTCTGACTGGCTTAGGCCTGGCCATGTGACTCAATTCTGTGAGCTGTAAGAGGGAGTTTATAAGGTGTGCCCTAAGGGAGATTTCTCATCTCATTCTCACAGGAGGAGATGGTTCTTTAAACCTGTGGATATTGGTTGTGGACCACAAGAGGCATCAGGCTATATGCCTAAAGATGATAGCACTGAGGATGGCAGAGCAAAGAGGTGGAAAGAACCTGGGTACTTGGTGATGTCATTCAGCTGCTAAATTGGCCTTTGCTGGAGCCAGCCTACCGTGCAATTTCTTCTTGTATGAGATAATACATGTCTTACAGTTTAAACCACGTTGAGTTGGGTTTTCTGATAATGGCAGTTAAATGGGTCCCTACTTCTTGCTTCACTGAAAAATGGGTAGGAAAATTATCTCCTATGTTAGAGGGTCCCACAACTGGCCATGTCCCTGAAGTGTCACTATATTTTAGCTTTTCATATAACAAGCCATCCCCTGCCCACTGGGTGCAAACATATCCCTAGGATGGCAAGATGGGTGGACGTAAGTAATAGCCACTTCCAAGGCTAAGCCTGTTTTGCCTGATAGAGCTCATTATGGCAGGTTTGCTCTTCTCTCAGGCAGATGGAAAATGATCTTAGGAAATGCCTGTCCAATAAATGTCCCTCACTGCTTGTTTTATGGGTGCCTTGCTTCAGTATGTGCTATTAATTGGAATTATGAGATATTTTACATGCACGGTTGTGTTAGATGATATCGGTGAATTATTAAGCACCCACTGACTAGTTTTGCCTTAGACTACCTTGTACTCCCTGAATGTATGTGATATGAAGACTGAAAGCTCCACCAATCCCCACTGGAGAGCTCTGGCTTTCTAATGATGAATAATGGAGACCCTGCCCGATCTGGGACTCTCCCGGCTCAGCTCTTTGCCCAGAGAAGAGCTGATTAATGTGGGACTAATGGATGTGGTATACTTTTGGGTGTCAAGAAAAGGAAGATTAAAGGCTCATACCTTCTCCCTTTCTCCCCACCTCCAAGCCAGACAGTTGGGGCCCTTCACATGCTTGTCCCTTGTCCATTTCTGCTGGCAGCGGGGAGGCACAGCAGTCGTTAGGGAGAGTCCACTGCAGCCCAAGAGGACTCCCAGCTTGTACTTGACTAATGGTTCCTAAACAAGCAGACTTCTGTTAAGATCCTGGAGGGCAAAGAGCTCTAGTCAGATAGCCCCCAGGGAGGATTAGAGAGATTGAAAATGGACTGTCCCTACTGTTACCTATAATTAATTCCTCCTGATGAGCACTGTAAGGTCCAATCTAAATCTGTGAGTTGATGCTCTGGGGAGGAAATGGCTTGAGGAGCTTTGAACTCTACTCTCTCCAAGGACAACCTCATCAGCCTGCAGACAGGGGAAGACCTTGGCCACTAGAAGACAGGGAGCACTTTTGGACTTCATATGATCAGTCCTGTTGTCTTCATGAGGGTTTCATTTTGCTCATGGAAATACATTTTGTTTTTCTGCAGGTAGTAGGTTTCTTCCCTGCTATCTTCAGCCAAGACCAGCACCTCTGAGGGCAGGCTCTGTTTTATTTATTTTTTTTTTCTTTTTGAGAAAGAGTCTCACTTTGATGCTCCCAGTGGAGTGCTGTGATGTCATAGTTCACAGCAACTTCAAACTCTTGGGCTTAAGTGATTCTCTTGCCTCCCAAGTAGCCAGGACTACAGGCACCTGCCACAACGCCCAGATATTTTTAGAGATGGGGTCTCACTCTTGCTCAGGCTGGTCTCAAACTCTTGAGCTCAAACAATCCACCTACCTCGGGCAGCTTCTGGATTTGCCTGGGCTCAAGTCCTAGCTTCACCATTATTATCTGTATGGCCACAGGCTAGCTATGTCACACCTCTGTGCCTCAGTTTCCTCACCTATACAATGGGGAGATTCACAGCACCTCTCACAGAGTGGCAGGAGTGTTGACAGAGGTGGCATAGGGAGTACATTCATTTAGTACGTGGGAGCTGCCTGATAACTGTGACCTCTGGTTATCCAGTGTGGGCAGCCTTGATTAGCTCCCCACTTTGAGATTTCCCGCCTTCCCTACTTGTCAGGTGTACCTGCGTGCCACAAGGTCTGACCCCAGTTCTGCACTTATGTGGCCTTTGTGAGGTAAGTGGTCCTGTGCTCATATTTTCATTTCCAGAGCTTAAGGAGATTTGGGGGCAGCTGAGTATGTGTACTCCTGTGAGCCCCGTGAAAGGGGAACAAATGTGTTTCTAGAACCCTTCCCCCCAACCCTGGTCTGGTTCTGCCTGAGGGCCTCATGAAAACAGGTGGAAGTACCCCCTCCTTACCTGGAAAACCAAGGAGTTCAAGGCCTGGGGCCGGTGGGAGGGGCTGGCGACTGTGCTAGGACACCTGCTCTAGGGCTTCTCTGTGCAGGGGGAGAAAGGCCTGGGCAGCAGCTCAGTCTCACCCAGTAGGGAAGAAACCCCTGAGGGTTTCCTAAGGTGGGAGGCCCAGCCATGCACAGTGGCTTCCCAGGACTCTGAGAAGTCAGGGGTGAGGAGTATATAGGGCAGCTCCCCAGACTTTTGCTCTTCTCTGAATCATGGAGGTGCCTGCCCCACACTGAGACAGAGTCCAGGGCTGGGGGTCATCCATCATAGCAATGTCATGCTCTTGGTCTACCCTTTATCAGGAGAGAGCCCAGGGGCGAGGTGCACCTTCTAATGGAGCTCAAAATATTTCAAGGGAGCTGCCTGCCCTCACCCACCACTCTTCTGCCCCTGCAGCCTCCCCAACTCTTGCCAGCTATCCCCCAAACTAGATTTAGCTATTTCTTCTGAAAAGATACCTCTGGGTTTTCTCCTCTGGGTTCAAAAAACAATATAAACATATTGGTAAAGAAAAGCTTGGGGGGAAAAATCAGCCACAATCCTACCAACTATTGCCATTTTTTCATTTTCTCCCAATCTTGGTTCAAGTGGTGCCCTGCTGTCACCATACCATTCTGTGTCCTATTTGTAAAGCCGATGTCAGTGGCCTGGGTCACCTGTCCTATGATACATTAAATTGGCTCAATACCTCTCATAGGGGTGCAGAGCCCTGTGTCTGCTTCCTAGGTCCACTCTCCACTTCTTTCCCCAGCTTGGCATTTGGAAGCTGACAGGTGTCCACCGCACCCACTTACCCATGTGCTCAATGGAGGCACCAGCCAAAGACCGTGAGGAGGAAGGAGGAAGGCAGCTGAGGTTGGGGTGTTCAGGTTCTAATTTGCTCTGGCTGCCGTAACAGAGCATCAAAGACTGGGGACCTTAAAACACGGAATGTATCCCCCAGTTCTGGAGCTGGGAGTCTGAGGTCTAGGAGTCAGCAGGGTGGGTTTCTTCTAAGACCCTCTCCTTGTCTTGCAGATGGCCACCTTCTCCTGGTCCTCATATGGTCTTTCTCCTCTCTCTGCCTGACTCTGGGGTGTCTTTGTATGACCAGCAGTCAGATGGAATTAACCTAATCACCTCTATCTCCAAATACAGTCACCTCCTACAGTATAGGAGGTTAGAGCATCCATATATGGATCTGGGGACCCAGTGCAGCCCACAACGGTATCCACCCCCTATTCAATCCTTGTGGGGTCACTGAGGGCTGGCTGTGTCTCTCAACAGGAGGCCACAGCTTTGTCAGGCAGCCCACTGCCTCTCTCTCCCCACCTGCCTCAGGCCTGGTGGGTTTTATGGTGCTGAGCTGTTACCAGCCCCAGGGGACTGCACAGCCCCCTCTGGTTTCCCTGCCATCTGCGCAGCTTCCACTGTGAGGTCCCGTTTCCTGCTGAGTATGGAGGTAGACCCAGCAGCCCTCCTACAGCTCTGAGGAGTTCTATGAGCTCTGCTGCATGCGGGGTCTCTGCCCTTGTCACTTACTAAAGGCATGAGGGTAGAGAGGGAGATGACCTTAGGTGGCAAGGTGGCAAATGAGTAGAAGAGAATGTTCCAGGGTGCTCAGCCTCTGCCGCGAGGAATCCTCGATGGCCGCTCCTTCACACAGATACCAGTGAAATGTCTGGGTGCCCTACTTGGCAACTCCTCTCTCCTCCAGCTGCCAGTGCCAACTCTCAGGTTCTTGCTATTTCTTTTAATTCAGTCGCCCCCTCTGACATCTTGTGTTTCCTCTTAGCCCATCCAGACCATTCCCTGGGGGCTTCACATTTCACAGCAAAGAGGCCTCCTGGTGCTGGGCCAAGTAGAAACTCCCCGGGGGCCTCTGCCACCATCCTGTAAAACTGATAATTCCCTTCTGCATATTATGTCATGGCAATCTTTCCGTGTATGATGCAGTGTTATAATATTCTGAAGAGGTACGTAGCATGCTTTTATTCATCTGGTCTTGTCCCTATTTTTGGATATTTATGGCCCTTGTACTTTATTTTATTTATTTATTTATTTTTTGAGAAAGAGTTTCACTCTATTGCCCTCGGTAGAGTGCAGTTCAATCACAGCTCACAGCAACCTCCAACTCTTGGGCTTAAGCGATTCTCTTGCCTCAGCCTCCCAAGTAGCTGGGAATATAGGTGCCCGCCACAATGCTATTTTTTGTTGCAGTTGCCACTGCTGTTTTAGCTGGCTGGGGCTGGGTTCAAACATGCCACCCTCAGTATACGGGGCCAGCACCCTACCCACTGAGCCACAGGCGCCGCCCAGCACTTATACTTTATTAAACACATTTTTGGCCCAATTTCTTCCTTCCTAATTTCCCAGATCTGGAATATTATGTATAGTTAAAACAAGATGATCAAAGTATGATTTCACAAATCACACAGTTTATTGCCATAGAAAGATAATGTTTTCCTAGGTTTCCGATGCTTACAGAGGGAGAGGATAACATGAAAAAATCACCTCTCTCTCCAATACAGTCACCTGCTACGCATTGGAGGTTAGGGCTTCCACATATGGATCTGGGGGACCCAGAATGTTATCCCCTCCCCTACTCCCTCCTTTGTGGGGTTACTGAGGGCTGAGTGTGTCCCTCAATAGGAAGCCACAGCTTTGTCAGGCAGCCCACCGCCCTCTCTCTCCCCTCCGGTCTCAGGCCTGGTGGGGTTAGGATGCATACAATAGAGTACATCAGTCCCAAGTGAGTTCCAAAATTATTGAAGTCTAGTTGCTCAATTCTGATGGAAGCAGGTTTCTGTGGAAAGTAAGGCTAATTCAAGTGTGAGGTGTGCCACCTTTCTACAAACAGACAGAAAGATGGCATCCAACACAGAGGAGATTCATGAGGACACAGAGTCCCTTGGATGCTTCCAAGTTTCAAGGTTAACAGGGTGTGGCCCTGTAGAAGAGGCAGCTGACCGAGTGTAGCCACAGCCTAATTTCTCAGAGCGTCTGCCAAACACTGAGGTTTATCTGCAGTTTGAAGTTCAGGTATTGAGGTCAGTAACTTGTACGTGGGGTCTGATAAAGTGTGATGTCACATTTTCAAGGGGAGGGATGAGTTCACTGGAAGTTCTTGTCTTAGCACAACTTGTCTCTCAGGCAGCAAACTGCATAAGCCTTTGGGATTATTTCAAAGCTCCATCAACATCAGGACTGCTGAAGGATCAGCACACACAGTTTAGTTGCCTGCCACACAGAAAGTTTCGCCTGGCCCTGAGATATTTTGGGCAGAGGGGTGCGGGTGGTGCTTGCCCAGGTCTAGTTTCTCAGGACCATCATGTAGAGTGACCCATAGAGACCAGATGACAAAAGCTCTCTCGGGACCTTGGAGCCCATCTGGAAGAGGACAGTTCATGGGCCTGGAAGGCCACACTGAAGGAATTATGACAAGAAGAGCTTTGTCACCAAGCTTTCTAATAATAGCCATTACTTGCTTTCCAGTCATTTCTGTCTAACATCTTATACCCCCTGTAATAAGACAATGAGAACTTTTATTCTGTCGAGCCTGACAAAGGCAGAATTTCCCAAAGTCTGGGATGCCAGTCACGTGATATCGTCCAGAAAAAAAGCATTGAGTCATCAAGGAAATTGGGAAAACACTCTACCCACTACTAATGTATGTAGTTAAGTCTCAGAATCTTGCAATAAAGAAACATATTCACTTTGGGAATACAGTATTTTTCAGTTGGCGCCTGTGGCTCAGTGGGTAGGGCGCCAGCCCCAAATACCAAGGGTGGCAGGTTCAAACCCAGCCCTGGCCAAACTGCAACAAAAAAATAGCTGTGCATTATGGCGGGCACCTGTAGTCCCAGCTACTTGGGAGGCTGAGGCAAGAGAATCGCTTAAGCCCTAGAGCTGGAGGTTGTTGTGAGCTGTGACGCCATGGCACTCCTATTGAGGGCAATAAAATGAGACTCTGTCTCTTAAAAAAAAAAGAAAAGAAATACAGTATTTTTCGAGCTGATTAGATTTTTTTTTTTTTTTTTGAGACAGAGCCTCAAGCTGTCCCCCTGGGTAGAGTGCCGTGGCATTACAGCTCACAGCAACCTCCAACTCCTGGGCTCAAGTGAGTCTCTTGCCTCCGCCTCCCAAGTAGCTGGGACCACA
>CAUYTI010009771.1:0-33963 GCA_963575145.1 Galago senegalensis
GGAGGGTTAGTAGGGGGACCACACCTATGGAGCATATTGCAAGTACAAGTTGGATCTATCAGGTGTAGAACACAAATGTCTTAATGCTGTAATTGGGTAAATGAGGTGAAGGCTATGTTCCTTAGTAGGATGTAAGCACTCCA
The DNA here is from genome assembly GCA_963575145.1 of Galago senegalensis. Lineage (NCBI taxonomy): Eukaryota > Metazoa > Chordata > Mammalia > Primates > Galagidae > Galago > Galago senegalensis. The sequence goes on from CAUYTI010009771.1 coordinate 144, forward strand.
ATTTGTACAAATAATCAACACATTGAATCCCATAATGGCATAAATGTATTTGTGATCTATGTACAGATGACTTAATAAAAAAAACTTTTCTAGTAAACAAACAAAAAAAATTACCCTTAGCTATAAAGATCAGGAAAAAGGTTGATAATGGTCTGAAGCTGGACAGGCAGTTGCTGGGCAGATGTCCTTGCAGAGGGATGTTTTGTGTAAGGTTTCGATGGCCTTTGTGTCAGGTTTTGGTTTTTGCAGAAACTGTTGTGGTAGTTTTTGTGATGAGGCATGCACTTAAGACCCCTCTCAGACATCCCAGCCTGCTCAGGCTCTATTTGTCAGGGTTTTGTTTGACATTAGTGATTCCATTCTGATTCTGACAATTTTCACACAGTAGAGAAATTAGAAGCTGAGACCTGATACAGCCTACTTGTCCCTTTGTGTGGTGGACCCACCAGGCACATCGAGCCACCTGGGGTGTTAAGGCTAAATGCAGGTTCCCAGGCCCTGGTTCAGCTCTGTGGAGCCAGAATCTCAGGGAGGCTGGGGGCTGGGAGGAAAGTGCATTATTGGGGAGCTCCTTTAGTGACAGGTCTGCACACTGAAGCTTGGGAGCCCCCTTTTCTTGCTAGTGAAGAAGCAGGAGAGCCAGCTGGCCGTGGGCCTCAGGCCAGGGCTTGCCAGGAGCTGGGACACAGCTCTAGGAAATGCTGCTCTGGCTGTGAGTGGGGCAGGGACAGTGGGTGACGTAATGCTGTCTGTACTCTTGCAGAAAGATGAGGCTCAGCTGCCATTAAGGGAACCCCAGCTTCTACCAGGCAGCTCCTTCAGTCGGGAAAGCCACGCAGGCCAGGCAGTGGTATCTCAGTCCAGGAGGGTCTTCAAGACTGGGTCAATTTCAAGTGGGGCTCTAATTGGGGTCTGGCCATCTGAGCTCTGACACCTCCTGGCTTTGTGACCTTGTGTACCTCTCTGAGCCTCATTCCTCATCTGAAAACTGGGAATAATCAGGGCACCCTGGGGTAGCTGCAGGGTGCATGAGGTGGCATGGGCTGCTCAGGGTTTGTGTCTCAGATCCTTCCTAATTCCTTGGGGCTGAATTTATGTTCCCCACCTCCTCACTCTGTTTCTGAGCAGACAAGGGAGGAAAGGGCAAAACCTGGCCTCCCACTCTGCCCCCAGACCTGAGCTTCCCCACCCCGCCCTTCTGGGGACAGGGACTTCCATCACAAAGCTCCAAGTCCCCACAGACTCCTCCTCCTTGCTTAGGAAGAGGCTGCAGGCCCACTTCACAGTCAGGTGCTAACCCAGTCTCTGCTTTATTAATCACATCTCTAACTGCCCATCAGGGCCAATTACAGCAGAATTAGACGCCAGGACTACCACAGAGTTAACAGCATTTCAGCTCCAGCCAGAGGAAGCTGCCAAATGACCTATTATGAGCAGCATTTGTGGGGTAATGTTTGCTTCCTGTTAATGTGCTGACATGTAGAGGGGGGCTCAGAGTCTCGCTCCTGCTGTGCCCCTCCCTGGGTCAGACCTGAATTGAAACTGGCTCTATCTCCCCGTAGCTGAGGGAGTTTGGTTAAGTCACTGAATTTCTCTGAACCCCACCTACCCCATCTACAAAATGGGCTTGAAAATGTTAGCAGCCCCCTTGCGGGACCGTGTTGGTCATTAAATGCCTTTTGTACAGAAAGTACTTAGCGCACAGCCTGACAACACACTCAGTAATGGAAAGCATGTTGTGTTTTACACAAGGACTTCCTTTCAGGGACGGTGGAGGCCTAGACACAGATTTAATCAGACATGTGCGCCCCAGATTACCATGGAGATCGTCTAATCTAATACATGGAGACTGATCCATAGCTGTTTTTCGAGTTAAAAAGAAAACAAGAATCTAATTTTAGCTCAAAGAAGAGAAAGTTAAAAGGCAACTTAAATAACGGGCTTTGGCTAGACAGTATGATAATAATTGCTGCTGTTGGCTTGGTACCTGTGGCTCAAGCAGCTAAGGTGCCAGCCACATATACCTGAGCTTGCGGGTTCAAATCCAGCCTGGGCCCGCCAAACGATAACGGCTACAAAAAAAAAAAAAAAATAGCCAGGCGCTATGGCAGGTGCCTGTAGTCCCAGCTACTTGGGAGGCAGAGGCAGGAGAATCGTTTGAGCCCAGGAGTTGGAGGTTGCTGTGAGCTGTGATGCCACAGCACTTTACCCAGGGCGGCAGCTTGAGGCTCTGTCTCAATAAATAAAATCGCTGCTGTTTTTTCAACACTTACTAAGTGAGGCTTGGCGCCTGTAGCTCAAGCGGCTAGGGCACCAGCCACATACATTGGAGCTGTCAGGTTCCAATCCAGTCCAGGCCTGCCAAACAACAATGACAACTACAACCAAAAAATAGCCAGGTGTTGTGGCGGGCACCTATAGTCCCAGTTACTTGGGAGGCTGAGGCAAGAGAACTGCTTGAGCTCTAGAGTTTGAAGTTGCTATGAACTGAGATGCCACAGCACTCTACAGAGGTTGACATAGTGAGACTGTCTCAAACAAACAAACAAACAAACAAAACTTACTTACTGATAACTGCTTTCCTGTAAAGAAAAAAGTCATCTAAACTCACTATAATTGCAGCTATTATTTTACCCAGTACTGGCATTAGCCACAGTTTTCGTAGCAATCTCTCAGTGTGTTGGTGGGGGACGGAGACCAGTCATACGGCTGCCATGACAGAGTTTAGAAGCCCATGCTCCTAACAGGCAGCCCGGACTGCACACCCAGGAGGTGATCCGGCAGCATCCAGTTCTCACTCCTCTCCATCTCGGGGGACTGAAGCCACAGATGAGGCGGCCCCAAGCAGCCGTGCAAGTGGGTGAACCCCACAGTGTCACCAAGACAAGTGGGGCTGGGCCCACTCAGAGCAGCAGTGTCAGTAGGGAGGGCCCCAAGGACAACAGGGAGGCTGGCTTGGCAGTGCCACCATTGCATCAAAGTGCCCCTGGAGTCAGACAGCCCTGCTTAGGACTCAGCAATGAAGCTCAAGTGGAAAATGGAAGAGCAGTAGCTCCCCACTGGAGAAAGAAAGTGTGAGAAGCATCTGGCACCATGCTTGGGGCACAGCTGGGGGCACCTCATTTAGAGAAACTGAGGCCACCCTCATCCCTGCACACCCCTACCCCTGGAGCCTGCTGTGTATGGTCAAGGGTCCCTGAATGGGGCCTGTCACCTGCCCACTCCCTCCCAGTGGACGCCAGTCCCCTTGCAGCTCAGGAGACACAGCTTGGAGCTCCCGCTGCAGAGGCAGAAATAACCACTGCAGCCTGGAGATGGGAAATGTGGTTTTCATCCTGTCAGGCACCAGGGTGAAGGCAATTTACAGCTGGTCAACCTGAGCAGATGTGGTAGACAGGTTTTGTAGTTCATTAAACAGTGTGGACCAAGGCTTCAAGATACAGCTATCTGCCATGCCAATGTGCAGAGCCTGCCCTGCAGCTCACCCAGAGCTAGGCAGGGCTCCTACAACACCAGAGTGAGGGGACACCTAGGTTTCTCTGCCAGTGGGTGATTAGGATCAGGACTCTTAGGGGCTGTGTGTCTGAGTACTCTACCCCAGGATCCCTGCTTTGGGGATCAACTCAGTATCCCCTCTCTTTACAGACAGAAAATGCAGAGGAGGGTAGAAACTGGCAAACTACCATCTTTTAAAGGCATTCATGTCTGCAAATAAATGCTCCAAAACAGGTCACAAAGATCCCACTTATGGGAAAGGGGTCACATGGAAAGCAAAAGAACCCAGGACATCCTGTATGTGGCCTGCAAGCAGCAAACACTGACCCTAACCCTTTGAGGTGAAAATGAAAAGGCCATCAAAGTGCTGAAGGCTTCAGAGGGCAAGCATCAGATAGCTCTGGGGAAGGGCAGGGGCCCCCAAAAGTCTCTAGGTATCCCTATTCTCCTAAATAGCTGGCTCCAGTTATATGCCCTCCTGTTGGCTCACGGAGGCAGGACCACTTCACCAGCAGCTCCCAAAACTCCCAAGCAAATTACAAGAACAGCAAATAGAAGCTGAGCAGACTCAAACAAAAGTGTCCGCGACCAGGGGCCAATTTCTTTAATAGATGAAGAGACTGGAGGTCAGAGGGGCTCACTGGCTGGCCCAGTGAGTTAATGGTGGTAGAGCCCAAATCCCTAGTCTGATCCAGATTCTTGGATGAGCTCTTCCTGTTTGACCGTAGCTTACATCTCTCTCCTCTCCCAATAGTAATGATTAATCACCCAACTGCATCATTGACCTTAGGGAGTCTCTGGCCCAGCTGAGAGATCCTGCTTTTGACAGCCCCGAAGGGTACCTTTCCCTCCATGTGCCCCAAAGCTTGGTATTGAGCCTCCCACGTGCTGGGGCTGTCTGCAGGCCCAGGTCATCCAGAGCTTAGGGGACACTGCCCAAGAAAGAATTCTGCTGACAGAGACAGACTGCTGAGCTCATAGCCCTTGGACTCCTCTGCCATCCAGGCAGCTGAGAGATGGTGGAACATACCTTGATCTGCTGCACGGAGGAAGTGGGTACCCACTGGGCACCTGCTCTGTGCCAGGCCATGTGTCACGGTTACACTGTGAAGCCTTCATATCACCCCTGACAGTATTTCAGCTGGGTGACACTGGGCAGGTCACTTCACACCTGTGAACTCCAGCTCTCTCACTGGAAAACGGGGCTGTTGTAAAAGTTCATTGAGACAACAGACACAGAGTGCTTTGCACAGTGCCAGGCACACAGTAAGCACTTAGTACCCAATAGTGGAAGCAATGACAGCAGTGGTCGTTGTTATTCTGAGACCTGAAGGATGAGGAAAGGGGAAAGTGAGGTCTCAACAGCAGAGGAAGCCAAGGCTCAGAGACTTAAAATGACCTGCACAGGAACACAGCAGGTCCCACCCACCCCCCACTGCCACCCCTCCAGTGGGGCCTGGAGCTAGATGACCCCAAAGGTGTCTGAGTCTAACCTTGTATTCCTTCAGAAGCCAAGGCTCAGAGACTTGAAATGACCTGCACACGAACACAGCCCACCCCCCACTGCCACCCCTCCAGTGGGGCCTGGAGCTAGCTGACCCCAAAGGTGTCTCTGAGTCTAACCTGTATTCCTTCAGTTGCACTGTGCTGCCTCTTAGGAGTCCGGATCAATGTCCCAGCTCTGCCACTTGCTTGCACCCTTTGCTTCTGAGTCTCCTGCCTACAACCTGGCCTGCCTGGGTGGAAGTGGCCAGGGCCTGATGTGACTGACAGTCTTCTCCCCAAAATGCTTTTGCATACAATCTTCCCCAGAGCACCTGCCTCACATGGATTTCCCAAACTGCCTTCCAAGGCCCCCTTGCCCCTAATAAGCTAGCACCCCCAGGAGAAAGCCCTTTCATCCCAGCATTTCTTGCCTTTGATGTCCTTTCTTGTATTAGCAACTAGGCCTGGTGCCTTTAATCTTCTCCTCACCTTATTTGCAGTTCTGAAGCAATTCCACACTTTGTGTCACCATGAGGGGTTAGCTGGATCCAGCATGATTTTCAGTAGGCTCAGGAACTCCAAGTCTGCGGGGACTCAGGGAGTCTGACTATACCCTGGTCGTCCTTGGAAAGCCTGACAGGAGTGCCGGAAACCCAGGAGGGAGAGTGCGTCCCATGCCAGGGAAGAGCTCAGCCACAGGAAATCAGCACCCAAGGACTTCAGATGCCCTGCCTCCAAAGCTTTCCCTCACCCACTGCAATGACATTTTGGCCAATGTCAATTGTCAATTCAATTATCTAACCCCAGATTGGAAGTCAAAAATATCCTGCCAATGCCAGCAAGATATCACTGTGAGCAAAACACAGGTGAATCCACGTGCCAGCTTACATTCTGACCCTTTGATTTAAAGAAAAATGTTTAAATGATCTCAAAACAAACACTTTCTAATGAATTTCAAACTCAGCCCTCACTCCCATCAGCTATGTGCACACTGGAGTTGCTGTTCTCCCTTGTGGCTTCTGAAAGAGGAATTAGCTGCTCAGATTCCTGTGAGAAATGGTACTTTCTGCCCCTTTATAAGCCTCTCAGAAAGACATGAGACAAAAAAATTTTTTTAAAAAATAATTTTAGACTTATAGAAGGTGGCAACAATAACACAGTTTTTATAAATCCTTCCCCCAGCTTCCTCTGGAGGTAAAATCTTATGTAACCATGGTCCATTTATCAAAACTAAGAAACTCACAGACTTAAGTTAGAACCACCAGGGTAACTAATCAATATTTTGCAACAGGATATACAACTATTCTATTTCTCCTTAAACATGTGCCTGCTAATTAACATTCATCAGTCGATCTTGCCTGTAGCCATTTCTATTGATGGTTTTTCTGGTTCCCTGTTCTCTCTACATTTATTATTTGAAATTTTTCTGTAAGGGAGACTTATCCCCTTTCCCCAAAGTCTGTGGGATTTTGGAGGCATTAAGACTTCTTTCTTTCCAGATGGAGCCAGGAATCCCATCAGTTGTACCTGAAACCAAAAGGCACCAGGCAAGGCCTCTTACCCCTTGGTCTCAGCTTCTGCCCCTGGGTAGTAGGTCCCAAACTTTGTCAAACTTTCATCTTAACACCACAGGTTCGAGAAGTCAAGTCTGCCTCATCTTAACAAAAACATGCCTTTTATCTGAGACAAAACATTTCTTTGGTCTGCTTGACACTTCTTCAAATCTTCAATACCGCAGGCCCAAATCTCCTCTCCACTGCTTGGTGTGAAGGGTAAGCAAGGTTCAGGCCCACATATTACCACTTGCTGCCTTAATGTCTCTCATCTCATGGATCAGATAGTTGGTTTATAACAGTTATTTTGTGTCATCTGTCAGCCTTTAGTCCCAAATGGAGAAGCCACGTGCTCACCAAGCCTCCTATTCCCCAGGCCATAATGCTTCTCAAAGCCCATGCTATGGACCACTATCCAAACCAGAACGGTTGCCAACAGGCTCTTGACAAAATAAAAAGTCGAAGTCGGATGTTGATAATCCCGTTCCAGCCTTGGCGCCTTTCTGTTAATCTTCTTTTGGTACAGCTCTCGGATCCATTTAATACCCAACCAACAGCCACTATGCGCAGGAATACACAGGAAGCGGAGCACCCTCCCTTACAATGTGACTTTATCTGCACAATACAACAGCCCCAAAACTTGACTTGTCCTGGTAGCAGGCCACTGGCATAGAGAACTTTGGTTTCAATCTCCTTAAAAGGAATCATTTTACCTGGCAGTGTCTTCAGGATTAGAAAAAGGACTCTACTTTGGAGGTAGGGCATCTGACGTCCGTGGGTGCTGATTTCCTGTGGCTGAGCTCTTCCCTGGCATGGGACATCCATGCCTTTTCATTTGTACTGTGAAGATCCCACTGGGCTTGACTGGACTAACCAGCTGTGTGGACTCCAGCTCAGCTCTGAGTCTCCATGGCCTGAGAGAACACTGACTGCTAGCAGGTGCCTGCTCAGCACCCAGCTCCATGCTGGGAAACCTCCATGCATGCAATCTTTCCTTTCATTCTCACAAGGGAAACTGAAGCTCAGACATGTAACCTGCCCAAAACACATCACTAGAAAACAGAGCTGAGGTTGAACCCCATACATCTATAATCCAAAGCCCAAATTTGGGGCTTTGGATTGTATTTCCAAACCAAGATCATGACTTCTATCTTCTGTACTTTAAGAGTTAGAGGACAGGAAGGGCAGGTCTAGGGAGACAGGAGATGCAACCATCTTTGTCCTTGGCACTGGTCAGAGACTACCCTTTGCTTGTTGAGACGAGGATTTCCACTTATGGGAAAGGGCTGAGACATCCTCTTAGACAGCATAAAACCTCCTTGGCCTCTGCACCCACTCCAGTCATCCCTGAAAAAATTACCCCAAAGGAAGGCAACCGGGCACAGCCAGAAAGGGAGCCTGGTGAATGGTCCCCCAGGGCCAAAGATGCAGAAGTGGATCTCGTGTACCAATCCAGCAAAGTCTCACCCTGTCACCATTTGGGCAGAGCAACAGGCTGGAGGAGCAGCAGAGGGGATAGGGTTTGAGCTGCCCAGCAGGGCCCCTGTGGCCACTGTCCACCAGGAGCTCTTTCGGCTGCCCTTGAGGAAACATCTCCTCTCTAAGGGAAACCCAATACAGAGGGCAACACTTTTCCTCCTAAGACATCTCAGCTTCCCTCTTTCCCAGTCCTTTCCAACCGGGGTTCCTGGAAAGAATGAAGCCCTTACACCTGAAGGTCCCTACTTTATGTAACCTCTCCTGTGCACCTCAAAGTTGTGTATCATCCTTGGGAAAAGTGACAAATTCTTACAACCATTTTCCGCAGGGGCTTCTCTCATGCAACCCCAGCTGAGAAGGCTGTGTCTTCTCTGAGATGATTATGGGCAGTGGCCCTTGCTGGTGAGGTATGATCAGTGGGTTTCAAGCCATGACCCCACCTCCAACAAGACAGAGGTCTGGGGACAGTGTTCACTTACACTGGAGGCTGCAGGAGGAATGACCAGGCAGTGAGACAAAAGCAGGCCCTGGATGAAGGCTCCAATCTTCTAGCACTCTGTGATGTTGGGCCAGACAATTAGATTGCCAACATCTTGGTTATCTCCTCCTGTAATAGTTATCTACTGTTGGGTAACAAATTACCTCAAAATATAGCAGTTTAAAACAAACACACATTTATTCTTTCACAGCTTCTGTGGGTTAACAATCTGGGCACAGCTTAGGTGTGTTCTGTTTCAAGGCCTTTCAAGAGGTTACAATCAAGGTGCTGTCCAAAGTGACAATCATCTATCTCAAGGTCCAAGGAATCAACAACCACTTCCACGGTCACTCAGTGGCTGTTGGTTGGACCAAGTTCCTCTTGAGCTATTAGATTGAAGGCCTCAATTTCCTGCTAGTTGTTGGCCAGATGTCACCTACAGATCCTGGCCAGGTATCCTTCTCCATCATAGCAAGCACAGAAGAGCCAAAGAGAGAACACCAGCAAAACAATGTCAGTCTTCCAAAACTGTGTCACAGGAGTGATATCCAATAGTTTTGACCGTATTCTCTTCATTAGAAGTCCCTAGGCCTGCCCACACTCAAAGACAGAGGATTACATAAGACTGTAAACACAGAAGGTGGGGATGATTTGGGCCATGTGAGAAGCTGTCCACCACACACCTGTCACTAACTGCCTCACTGCATTGGTCTTACCACGCAAGCAGGCACCCAGCAAAGGGCCTCCATCACCACACTGTGCATGCTCAGTATGACCATTCCTTTCTCTCTCCTCTATTTGACCCGTCTTTTTCATTGTTCATCAAACACTATCTCAACTGGCATGGCTTTATTTTTGCCCCTCCATGGCCTTTTACATCAGCTTTATGATTAAAACTAGACATACCCAAGAAAAAACTCTGCTTTTCAGTCCAGAGTTTTTCCTTTGGCTTACCTTCTGCTAGCTCAAGCTCTTTGTCTTCTTTAATGATAGCTCCTTGGCTACTCTGGCCAGGAGGTTGACTGTATTTCTTTGGAGTTATGGACTTGAGAACTGGGCCACCATGACTTTCAAAAAGCACACTGTTTCATTCTGACAAACAGGTAGAAAGACTTGTGTGGGAAACAAAGCTGATGTGGAATGAGAGGTTTTTGTTTTCTTCTGATATCTCCCAAAGGCTCCCAATTAGCAGCTGTCAAAGTGCTGTGTAACAGACTGTGTAATGGCCAAAGCCATTCTTTCCTTCCTCCTCCTGGAGACCTGGCTTTAATCAGCTATCATTTCCTCCACAGGCAATTGCAAGGCTGAGCCCAGCCACACCCCAGGAGGTGAAACCTAGTCTGAGTTTACCAACATGGTCCTATTCTCCTTCCTAGTTATTAGTTTGGAGATTTCATGTACCCCAACCCAGGCCAAGGAGAAGGGAGAGGGACTAAGCTGGGGTGCTTCCATAAAGTTCTACTGCTCTTACCAAAGACAGAACTGGTCGTTGTCACTTCTGACAAGTGTGGCAGCCAAGTGATGACCTTGAGGAAAAGCAGTATGAGGACAGCTGAAATACTGAAGCTGGCAGAAAAGCTGGGAAAAAACTAGGATGTGGTAAGGTCAATTAACTCTTACGTTTATCAACTCTGGAACTTCCCAACCGTGGGGCTTGTGTGAGAGAAAAATTCCCTTACTGTTTAAGCCAATGATCTCCAAAGTGAACAAGATGATCCACTGAGGTGCAGGAAGAAAACAAGTTTCTAAGAGTAAAGAAGCCCCAATCATTCCACAGGAAGAAAACAAGTGTTTAAGAGTAAAGAACCCTTACCAATATATATTACACACACAGTCCACACGTCAAATGGTTGGGCAGCACATGGCAGTAAGTGAAGAATCCTCAAAGTGGCAAGAGCTCCACAGTGCGAGAGGGATGGACTGGCATCATTCCCTTCCAGAATACTGTAGTTTTATGCTCCACCCCCAACCAACCGGACTTACAGATTTTGTCTTACATAACAGCACCCTTATAACAGTTTTTAAATTTACCCCTTACCCCAAGATGTTTGCTGGTTATCTCATAGCAACATTCTTAAAAATACTGTCAAACTTATACTTTTTATTGATAAAAAGACAATGTTTGAATTTGCCAGCCTTTTCTATGGTAACAAGTCTGTAAGTAACATCTACTGTAGAAGGTAATTTTTAAAAGAATTAAGAACAGGCTTTATCCAGTCCTTCAAGATGACATACTAACCATTAGCAAGAAAGATATTTTTCAAAAAGAGATCAGTGTTAAGAAGAGCATTTTGAAGTGGTTAGACATGTTTCCAGCCTCATATAAACATGTTGCCCCAAACTCTACCTACAAAGTGAATTTTGAACACATTTGCTAGCAACAGTAAAAAATGCAACACTCCTAATTATTCAGCAAAAACAAGTTAGTGACATGGAAACTTACAAAAATTTCACAAATACCTTTGTAAAATTGGTGGATGGAATTGGAAAATTTTTTCAGTAAGCACAGCTGTATCTGGAGCCACAGATATTAATGGAGTGGCTTTTTCAGCTACAATAGCCATTAAAACCAAGCATTAAGTTGTTTTTATAAAGTGCTAGAACTATGAGTTTCCAAAACAACAAAGCATTTTTAAATCATATGGTTCTCACTGAAAGAAAAAAAAATTCTGAAGAACAAAGGGTTTTTTAAATCACAATAACACAAACAATATTATAAAACATTTTTTACCTCATCTTTTTATTTTGTATTGCTTTGCCTTATGTGTATTAGTAGTATAGCATATGCTCAAATTTAAACATTACTTTAAAAATACCTATGTATATATACATGTACACACATGCTCAGGGCGGACGCTCTATGGCAGGTATCCTCAAACTATGGCCCATGGGCCACATGCAACTTGCCTAGGACATTTATCTGGCCCACAGGGTGTTTGCAGCCACCTTGTCCCGGGGCCCACAGTCTGGCCCTCCAACTGTCTGAGGGACGGTGAACTGGCCCCTGTTTAAAAAGTTTGAGGACCCCTGCTCTATGAAGTTCAAAGGCAAGTGAGTGGGTTTACACAGGGTTTACTATTTCATGCCACTGCATGTGTCCTTCAAACAAATTGTTCCAAGCTCCCCCAAATACATATTATCTTCTAATTTTTATAATTCTTTTTAATTTTTAGTCCACCTAGAATTTCTTTTGGTGAATGGTATGCTAAGAATCAGTTTAATTTTCTCCATTTATACTAGCAATTTTCATTAAATACGCCATCACAGCCAGAATGATTTCAAAAAGTAACAAATTCTTACAAGCACTTGTTTTTATTTTTTAAACTATTTTCCATTAACTTCTCTATGTGTGTATCAGTGTAACTATATTAACTGCTTTTTTTTTTTAAGTGATGTATGTTGGCACCTGTAGCTCAGTGGGTAGGGCGCCGGCCATACACCCAGGCTGGCGGATTTGAACCCAGCCCAGGCCTGCTAAAACAACAATGGCAATAACAACAAATAGCTAGGCATTGTGGTGGGTGCCTGTAGTCCCAGCTAGTTGGGAGGCTGAGGCAAGAGAATCACTTATGCCCAAGAGTTTGAGGTTGCTGTGAGCTGTGAGCACTCTACCCAAGGTGACAGCTTGAGACTGTCTCAAAAAAAGAGTGCTGTATATTTTGGTACAATAAGTGCCTTCTACTTTTTGCTCCTTCAATAAAGATTCTATTCTTACCTGTCTGTACTTAATATATTTTCAAAAATATATTAAAAATAAATGCTGTTTGATATTTGGATTGGCTTTGCACTAAATTTACATATTAATTCAAAAAGAACTGATGTGTCTTCCACAGTCCAAATGTTCTTCCTACCAAGTGCTTACAAACCCCTCTGCCCCTGTTTCTTCCCGCTCTACACCCCAAAGGACACCAAGATCAGAAAAGTTGTGTTACTCTTTGTTTATGGTTTTACTACACATGGTGCATCCCTAACCAATACACTTAGTTGTTTGTTTGTGAACTTTATATAAAGGACTGGCTCCATTCGTCTGGTTTGCTTCTTTCACTCGATGTGTTTTCTGAGATGCACCCATGTTGACCGTGGCAGTATGATGCCCTTACCACACCACGGAATTCCCCGGCACAAACATACCTGATTTATCAAGTATACAGCAGATGGGTGTCTGGCTCCCTCTTTCCTTCTTTGTGGTTATTATAGGTAATGCTGTACTCGTACCTACGAATTCCAAATATAGTGGGCTATAAAAGACACTGTATTCAACTTTGCTAACACTGTTCACCAGAACTGTGGTACTAACTTACATGCGGATGAAGCTTCCTATTGGCATAGAACTTTTTATAATTTTTGTAAATTTGGTGGCTAGGAAATATTTATGGTTTTAATGTGCATTTCCTGTGTCCTAATAAGGCTGCCCATCTTCATGTTTCTTCTATGAAATGCCTGCCTGTGTTTCACATTCATCTCTCCCAGGTTATTACTGATTTGCAATCAGGTGCTCACAACGGTAATGTAGTTGTGCATATGTTGTGAATACCTGTATCTTATTCCAAATTGGCCTTATTTTTTCATTCTATGGCACATTTGGTAAGCAAAAGTACTTACTATAATGTAGCTGAATTAATTGATGGGTTGTGTGTTTGTTTTTTCTTTACAGATATGTGGGTCTTGCTTTGTTACCCAGGCCAGAGCGCAGCGGCACAATCCACAGCTCACTACAGCACGAAACTTTTGGCCCCGATACTCCCACCCCCACCTTCCAAATAGCTGATCTACAGAGTGCCACCCCACCCAGCTAATGATTTTCATTTTTGTTTTAAAGAGATGTGGATCTCACTATGCTGCAGGGTGGTCTTGAACTCCTGGCCTCAAATAATCCTACCACCTCCGTTCCTAAGTAGCCACCACACCCAGATGATTTGCATTTTCTATATCTTGTTTATGAAATCCTTCCATTCCCCAAAGCCATTGTTTTAATCACTGTGTTTTTTACTAAGTTTTATAATCCCATAAATGCCAGTTCTCCTCACACTCCATTCAAGAACGTCTTGGGTATGCTTGGCCCTTTGCTCTTCCATTTATATTTTAGGATCAGTTCATCAAGTTCCATAATGAAAACTATTGGGGTTTTTATTAGAATTGCACTGAATCTATTAACCATTTTGAAAAAGAGGTGAGTTCTAGATAATATTGGGTCTTCTTAGCCATCACATTCCTCCATTTATTAAGGTCCATAAAGTTTTCACTTTTAAAAAATTGTTTTCTCATTAAGAGCTACGTACTTTTTTATTCTCAGATATTTTGTATAACTTATTCCTACTATAAATTGTATTTCTTAATTATACTTAAAAATTTTAAACCCATTACTGCTTGTAGCTACTAAAGAGATAAAACTGACATGCGCATACTGATTTTGTCCCAGCAACCTTGATAAATTCTTAAGTCTTCTATTTTGCCTTGTAGACTCTTTGAATTTGCATAGACAATCTCGTCCCACAACTTTAATCCATTAATATATGAGTCACATTGATCCATTTTCTAATATTAATCCAATCTTGTTATTCCTTAGATAAACCCAATGTGGTCAACATTTGTTATACTTAAAATAGCATAGTTGTTAGTTTTGGTGTACAAAAAATGCTTATTTTCCTACTGAAAGGTACATATAAAGGTGTATAAAGGTACACCTGACCTTTGAAAAACATGGTTTGAACTTTGCAGGTCCACTTACATGCAGATTTTTCTCAATAAATACAGTCGGCCTTCTACATCTTTGGGTTCTGCTTCTATAATCAAAGGTAGATCAATAATACAGTATTCACATGATGTGAAACCCATGTATATAAAGGGTTGAGTGTGGGACTTGAATACGGTGGACCGTAGTGTCTGGGGGCAGTGGTCCTGGAACTAATGCCCTGAGGATGTGGATGGACTGTATATCCATCAGATTAAATTCACTGACTAGACTATTTAAATCTATGTCCTCAATAATCTTAATAATTTGGTCTTCTATGCCCACTGTATTGGTGGATAGATCTACATCTACTTGTCCTTGTAGTTGTGTCCAGTTTTTCTTTATATATTTTGAGGACTATTATTAGACACTTAGGTGCATTATTAGAAAGTTTAGAACTGTTATACCTTACTGGCTCTCTACCACTAATAATTTAAGGAGGGTTTATTTATTAATATGGGAAAATAGTTACAAAAAAATAACCTACCCAAGAACTCAGTTAAGCCAAGATAAATATTTGCTCTCAGATTCTGTGATATTCTTTCCACTACCACATTTTTGAAATTCAAACTGTTTTAGAATTTTAGATTATGAGAAATAAGCCAATAGGAGAAATAAATTAAATACATATAAGCAAGGTGGTGCCGGTAGTTCAGTGTGTAGGGCACCAGCCACATACACTGAGGCTGGCAGTTCAAACCCGGCACGGGCCTGCTAAAACAACAATAACAACAACACAAAAATAGCCAGGCATCGTGGTGGATGCCTGTAGTCCCAGCTACTTGGGAGGCTGAGGCAAGGGAATCGCTTAAGCCCAAGAATTTGAGGTGGCTGTGAGCTGTGACACCACAGCACTCTACCCAAGGTGACAGTTTGAGACTCTGTCTCAAATACATATATATGTGTATATAATATATATATATATAAGCAAACATAGAACTGGTTCTAATAGAAAAGTTTTATACTCAGTTAAAAAAAAATCTGTTGAAAAAAGGGAGAGGGTTTAAATAGCACCCTACTTGACTGGGGAGTTAGGGGAGAGTGAAACCTGACAGGGAAACTGTCAGGTGACTTAAATGTGAAGAAAAAGAAAAGATAAAATCACTGAATTTTACTATGTGCAGTAACCAAAAAGTAGATAACATTACAATAGAGCTAAGGTTAAAAAAGGGGGTTGGGGGAGAGACGAGAATCGGTATTCTGACAACATTGTAAAAAAGGAACTCTTCTAAAAAGACAGCAAGAGAAACTAAAATCATAGTTACAAAAACCCTAGGGGATACTAATTTCACAGCAAGAAAACACATGATTATAGACAAAGCATGGTACAATAAATGCAAAACACTCCCCCCAAAATCTGAAAGTTTTTGTTGAAAGGCCACAAAAGAAACTATGCCAGTGCTAGACAAAAAGAAAAACGATTACTACATATACATCAATATATGTATATGTACTATAGGTGTATACAGAATATGTAACATGTATATATGCATATGTGTCTACATATATAGTAACACAGAGTTTTTCAGTGATACAGAGGTCAAGATCAACACTCACCCTGCAGGCTAATTAAATATGGCAACAGATGTGCTGGATTTGGTTATAATTTCAGAGGAATTATGAATATACTGTAAGCAAAATCAAATGTTCTGTACTGTAAGGAAGTTTCAGGGAGCCATATATCAAGGCCAAGGGCATCTGTACAAGGTCTATATATAACATAACAAGGCCAAGGACATCTGTACAAGATTTATTTCATTAACCACAATATTTTAGAGTGATAACACATACCCTAATACAGAAAGAATGATTTAAAATCCACCAAGAGTTAAAGGTCAAGAGCCAAAGTCAGTGGCTTTATATCCTAGGTCAATAAGAGTTTCACCACCATTTTGGGTTTTTTGATTAATAAAAGAGTTGATGTACAGAACACCCTGTTCTGAGCTCACCATGACTTCTGACAAACAAGCACCACCAGGGGACTAGATTTCATTGCTTCATCCTTGCTCTGGCTGTGCTGGTAGGTGGCAAAAAAGCCTCTTGCCAGTCCTTGACCTCCAAATTATTCATAAGCATTCCTGTTTATTCCACAGCTCCCCACAACATCACATTTGAATAATTTCTCCTGAAGTGCATGGCTGTAATATTGACAAATAAGACTAATGAGAGAGCAAGTAAATTGCTATCTGTTTAACAAAACACACCCTTCTAAGAGAATATCCACAAGTCTTACTGCATTTGGTACATAGTCACAACATTGAAATGACATATGAGAATCAATACAAAATATTTATTTTTTTCCAAACCACAGAATTCTTAACCCCAGGGCCACACTATAAATTTCCCAGAATTGTAAGCCATTAACATTTCTCGAAACAATTCAGTCCAACCAGAAATGAAGATAATTTTCAACCAGCAGGGGTGCACTATATAGCAGGTTACTATAAAAACAGATTTCTGATTAGCATTTTCTCTGATTCTCCCACAGCCACTCCATAAGCAGTAACAGTGTATGTGCTCAATCCACT
This sequence comes from Galago senegalensis, assembly GCA_963575145.1. NCBI lineage: Eukaryota > Metazoa > Chordata > Mammalia > Primates > Galagidae > Galago > Galago senegalensis. The sequence goes on from CAUYTI010009771.1 coordinate 16,893, forward strand.
CGGCTCTGAAGAGAGGTTCAAATCAGGATCTCCACCAGTGGAGGAGAGGTGTCAGTGACAATTTCAATTAATCAACCACAGAAACAAAAGAGGAATCATTTCACTCGGAAAAGAACAGGGCTCCTTTTATATATTCTAGTGGCCAGAAACTAGGGCGATTTCAACAGGGTAATGAAAAACAACAGGATAGTAATTTTTCCCTGAACTCCTACGACCTCCATTTTAATATCTGGTAAGTGAACTTCATCTTATACAGTCTTATTGAAAACAGTAATCACAACCAAAAAGGTCCTATGAACCTCTTTTAGGTGTCACATCAAGGGACTGACATTCTGACTTTAATTTTTAGGTCCCCTTAAGAGGCCCAGACTTGGATTAAAGTAAACATTATTCCAAGCTAAAAAGCTCAATGAGACAACATAAAAAGTCAACTCAAAACATCTAAACAATGGCTGGTTAACTAATGTAGGTTTTTTTGTTTTGCTTTTTAGTTGTAAAGCTTTTCAATATCTCAGATTAGTGTATATTCATAAAACAATGTTCAGTTATTTTAATAATAGCTGCTTATTAAACAATTGAATTTTAGCTCAAGGGCAATACCTTTTGCATAATAATCACAGAAATAATTAATACTATAAATCAGAAAAAAATAGAAGAAAATACAGCCACCCTCAATAATAAGAGGACAAAATCTGGAAGGGTTACTGTTTAAAGGGAGATTAAGGATTATTTAAATACTATGATACAAGTGTGCCTGCTCACTTTATAACTGCAGAAACCAATTTTGTTTGCTGGATCACCATTACCTTTGCTAGTACATGCCTGGACCACTACTTAGAACTTAGAAGTTCCTCTTAGAACTTAGTTAGAAGTTACTCTTTTGTTCTGAAAACCATTCAAATCCCTTGTTTGGTCAGTATAGCATACTGAGAGGTGATATGTGCAAACTCTTCCTGAGGAATTATTTATGTGTGCAAATTTGCAACCCAACAGAAAGCATGGCAGATAGCAAGGGAGTGAGTGGCAGCTGTATGGGTCTAGCACTGGAAGACATATGTACAGTGCTCATGGCCATGGGCATCTATTCTGCAATCTCATCTACCCACAAATTAGCTTTCATCCTAGACCTCCTAAAAAGGCAAGTTAACTGCTGCAAACTTACAAACGGGGAAGGAAAAAAAGTAACTCTGCCACAAAATTTAACAATGCACAACTTGTGCATTCAGGTTTTCTTCTTACTAACTGTGCCTAAGAACTGTATCAGGCTAAGAGTCACAACATTAGGTTTTGCTTTCTGCCCTAAAGAAAACAGAACAGTGATTCATGTTTGGTTCGGGTACAGCTGTGATAAGAGAGGTCATGAATGACACCATTACTGAAGCTTAATGCCGACCCTTAAAATACGTACCATCTCTCAAAACAATTACCTTCTATTTACTATTACACACCGTTATTTCAAGATGTCTGACTTGGCTTGCTTTCTTAAGGGTCTGGTTTCAAGCTGCACATACATACTTAGTTTAGCCAATCAACTGCATGTGTTGACTAACTTGATAATGAATCCACATGTACCATTTTCTGTCTTTAATGGTTTGGGCCTTCAATGATTTGGTGCTAAAGCTAGGATTTCACTGGGGTAGAAAAACTATATACTGTACCGGCAAGCATATAAGAAAACACAAGAAGAAAATACTTTCTGGCAAATAATTTTTAGTCAATACAAAATGGCAGGGGATGGGGGTGGAAAATTTTATTTCCTTTCACGATGCAAACTAAGAATTCTGTCAATAATCCCCAAAAAAGGCGAGTCAATTTCAAGAAATAGGTTCTTCATACTGCAATGTACCTCAGAGGGGCTCAAGATGATGAGTAACAACACCCCGGGGCCACGTGTACGCCCTTTCTAGAGTGCCTTCCAACCATGGATTTGTAGTACCAAGCCCTCATCACTGTGCAAAAATTTAGAGAAATTAAATTTTGCAAATTTTACTTTGCCAACCTTTTGTTAATATACACACAATAAAAGAATATAAAATATTTCTCCATTAACTTAATGCAAAAGCATCTAAGGATTTTAATGCCAAGTCACATCATTAATCATTAATGCAATGCTTTTGAAGGGAAGATTCTTCTGTTGGTCAAAAATCAATGCTCTCTCCCACAAAAAGCACTTGGGTGTATTATTAGGATCCCAAAGAATTCACCTACATTTAAAGAAATGTTTCTGGCAGAATTATTATTAAAACCACTCAAGAAAGATTTCTGTTCCAGGTGCTAATTACACAGGTGCTAATTATAAGCCTGCAGTAAGCATTCCATTGAAAAAAGTAAAATCTGATCATCATGATAAAATGGAACTCTTCCTTGATAACAGAATGTTAATGGTGCATCACATTGAACTGTACAGGTCAGAGGGAGAGCCAGTATAAAGTCTTACAGTAATTGTGTTCATCAATGCAATCCAAGATGCTTACAGAGTTAAATGAGTCCAATTAAAGTTCTCCATGAAATCCACCAACTCTGGTCAATGAGTATTTAAAAAAATAAATTTGACAACCTTCACTTTTGCTTCTCTGCATAATGATTTTACAGATCAAGAACTTCTAACATTAGACAACTGACTGCTCCCAATATCCCACTTCAAACTCTCCCACCCACCCCTCTTCCCCCAAATGGCAAACTTATCTGACAGAGGAACCTATATGAAAAACCTTCAAATCATAAGTGTCACAGTGTCCCTGGCGTATCTTCCTTTTTCCGCTCAAGTTCGCTGAAGAGGTAAATACTATTAGTGTGACACAGCCCAATAGAGTGAAGCATATGGCTCAATTTAGATTCAGCAAAATTCAGAAGAAAAAAGTATCTTTCTGTTGCCACATCTTTCTATTGTTGTCTTTCAAAACCAGCTGGAATAAGCTTCAGAGACTTTTATGAAGAACTAACTAAACAGCACTGCGGGTAGGGAGGAATAAAATACAGCTTTGCCACAGCTGGAGGGAGCCTTAAAACAGCAGTGCTACTTCTTCATGACATTTGAATATGTTTAAAAGATGCAGCCTGCAGACTTTTTAAGAGCAATTACCTCACTCATTTAAAATGAAATGGATCAAGAACCCCATACATTGATTATATTTGGATTTAGTAACTATCTGCTTCCTAGAGCATCACAGGAAGCAGCCTCTCAACAACATTCAAAGGGGCACTTTAGTGCTAACGTACTGCCCACCCCTAAACTAGATTACTGCCAATATTCTGCAGCTGGGGAAGCCTGATACGTGACAGAGGAAATGGAAATGCTCTACAAGAGTTGGTCCCCAACATTAATACAAACACGCTCTGTCAAAGCAAGGGCAAATCTGACCAACCTGCAACAGGTTTCTACTTTCCCACTTATTTAGCATCCTGCTACAAAGTCACACCTGCCATCTTTGCGGGTTAATTTGGAACACCAAAAACTTCTCCAGGAGGCATTTGTGAGTTTGACAACATGGTTACACAGTTGCAAAGTGCACAAAGCTCAAGGCACAGAGGAGAAAAAGTTGTGAACTGATGGGAATTCCAGTAAAAGCGGAGTTAGCATTTAAGGTTTCTAATGCCAAACAAAGACCAACTCTTTTAAAGGGGGTTGTTTTGATTATGGGTGACAAATACTGTATTGTAATGATCTGCTTGATTTTAAAGCAAAAGATACCTTTGACATGTGAAACCGATACACAGAAATGCCAAGTCCACAATAAACAAAACAAGTGCTTCAAAAAAAAAGATGCTTCTGCTTTTATATTTTTGGAGGAAGCTGCTGATTTTGGCTGTCGGATTTCACTTAGCAATGGTCACTTTCTAAGATGCGTGCTCCTCATAGGATCTATACATAAATGCATTAGAAGATTGTCCCATTTCAAAATCACCCCAAGTCTAGCAGCAACTGTTTTTATGTTTTTGTTTTTTGTTAATTTTTTGTTTTGTAAAATTACAAACCAAAGTAAGAAGTCCAACATCCTCTTCTAAGAACAGCTTTGTGACAGAGCTCCTGAGTGTCTGCAGGCCCCAGCTGTGCTCTGAAAAGTCTCTGCAGTTCCAGTGTGTCCTCTTTTCAGGAAAGCACTTCCAATACATTCACTATCTGTACCCCCTGGAACTTGCACACGCTGACGAGCTGTCTGAAAAAATGTCAGAACAATAAACAGTATGAATTGCAGACAACAATTTGATAATGGCAGGAATCTATTTACTCAACACACATTTCTCACACCTTTCCCAATCTCTTAAAACCATATGGCTTGGCAGGAAGTGCAAAGGGGCGGGGATTATCATCATATTATCCTAGTAGAGGCTAAAGAATCTGGTGGCTTCATGATAGCTGCCTGAGAACCACCACCAACTGGACTTTAGAGCTGCCACAGCTTGCAGAACAGCCTGACCACGATCAGACACCATCAAGAACACTGTGGATAGGATCACATTTACTGCAATTACCACCACGTGCTGCCTTCCATCATAAGACCATCAAAATGGGAAGTAACATCATTACTTACTATAAGCCAACTCATCCCCAGCTCTCTTCCGGGACTGGTCACCTCTGGGGATAAGAAAAGACGACGCAGTCAACCGTATTGACGTCACATACAAAATAGGAGAAACAAATTGACATATGTGATAATGGAAACACTGCAGATGCTTCAGTTCTAACCCACAAAGCTACCTTATAATAGACATTAAACTTAAACTGCATCATTTATAACCTGAACATTCTTAGCTAAAGGGAGCTGTCTTTTTAACAAAGGATCATCTGTAAAGATAGTTTACACTGAGTTCTAGAAACAAGTTCAAACTAAAATATGCCTTTGAAGATAAACCCGGGTTCTACTGTCAACAACCTTAGCTGCATATATTAAAGAAAATTTCAAATATAAAATAGAGATAACTAAAAATCTTTCCCTAAACTCCTTATTTTGAAACCAAAAACTGCTTAAAGCCTCTGAAAAAAAAATCTCACAATCTTAATGTATCTTAATTTTCTTTTTTGCAGGTGGAAAACATGAACCTTGACTTATTTAACCAGCTGATCCTCAAATACACACAAAAGTTCCACGTCCACTTTTGAGTTAAGATAATAGAAGCTGTAAGTAGGTTCTAGGCTACCTATCAATCCTGTTTCTGTCTCTCCAGCTTCTCAGATAATAATCCAGACAAATGACTAAAATGCTTAAGAAATGAGTAATAATAACTAGCTTTTTCTTCCTCAGTCTCTTGGCAGAATTTTTACAGTTGATCTCTTCCTTCCTGAAAACATTTTTCCCATGGGGCTTCACACACTCCCAATCTTCCTTCTACCCTCCCTTTCCAGTTTCCTCTGTTGGCTCTGCCCCAGTCTGTCCCTGGCCACCTTTTCTTCTCTGTGGACATTCTTCTTAGTCTAGGATGGTGAGCACACCAACTCTGTAGTTTTGCTTACTTTGGACATGCCAGAGTTTCCCAGATTTCTATGCCCAGCTCTAATTTCCTGCCCACACTCCAGATCTGTAGGTCCCACTGCCTTGTCCCCATGTCCACTGGATGACTAGACATACTGCCAGTTTACCACAGCCAGAATCCCCACCTGTCCTCAGTCTTCCATCTTGATGAACAGCACTCCCATCTACCCAATCACCTGGGCCAAAGTCCTCCTCCCCCATCATCTTTTTTAAACTAAATCATAGTGTACATTAATACTATCATGGGGTACAGTTGTACTGTTTCTGTACACAATGTGAAATACTTTCATCCAACTGATTAACACAGCCTTCATGTCTTTTTCTTAGTTATTGTGTTAAGACATTTATATTCTACATTTAGAGAGATTCACAGGTACCCTATGGGACGAACCATAGGCATGATCCCACCAATCACTCTCCCTCCATCCACCCCACCCAATCACCTGGGCCAAACTCCTCCCCTCCCCCATCATCTTTGATTTCCCTCTTTCCCTTCACTGTGGAGGATACTGACCTAAAACATTATCCAAAATCATCCACTCCTCACCAACTCCACCGCTACAATCCCAATCCAACCACTATCTTCTCTTCTCCATACAACTGCATGAGCCCTATTACTAGTCTAGACCAGTGGTTCCCATCCTGTCATGACCCACAGGAACTATAATAAAGGGTCATGGCATTAGGGAGGTTGAGAACCACTGGTCTAGACAAAAGCCAGAGTATCTCATGTAAAGCCATAAGAAAGATTAGTTTCACAGTGGCTTCCCATTATAGTTAAAATCAATTCTACTCCATTTTCCCAGCCCAGTGACATGTCTCCTGCCTACCTCTCCAATCTCATCTTCTGTCTCTGCTCACTATGCTTCAGCCACCTGGCTCTCTGTCCCTTGGAACTGGTCAACACTTTTGCACTTACCATCTCCTGTCTGCAACACTCTCCCCACCCCCGGCAGCTACACACTGTCTCCTTGCTGTCTATGCCCTGGCTGGACTTCACCTCCTTGGAAGGCATTACCTTATCACACTGGTCACTAACTCTCCATCCCATTCTGTTTGATTTTCCTCATACCACTTATTACTTAATTTTTTTTTACATATAATTGTTTGTCTTCCAACATTTAGAGCCTAAGTTCCACAAAAACAGGAACTGTCCCTGTCTTGTCCAACCCAGTGCCCAGAGTAGTGTCCAGTACAGACACAATAAATACTAGCTGAATTAATAAATCAGTGAATAATGTGCAGATAGTCTCAAAGACAGATTAGAATGCCAGACCAGATAATTACTTCCTGCTTTCAAATAATCTTCCCCCTTTCTTTCTCTGGTTATGTGTAGGATTAGGGCAGAAACCTCTTGCCAAGCCGATGAAGAAACCTGAAGACCGGCAGAAGGAGAGTGTTACATGACCTCTGAAGTGCTTTTCTTTAGGCACAACAATGAGCCTGAACCAGCCTTACACAGACTAAAGCTCTCCAAACAGATTGGCCCTCATGGCACTTTCAAACACCTCTGCGGTTAACACTACACATAGCCAAAGCCAACTGAGCATCTTCTGTTGTTATTTATACCAGTATCACCAAGTATTCTGAAACAAATTAAATTAATGATCAACTTTTAGACACAGCCATCATTCCTGCCCCTCTCAGGTTAAAAAAAAAGTGAACATGGAAAAAATTGCAGATGTGAAAACAACAGAAGGCAGGAAGAAAGAATATAAATGTGATATACAAAAGTGGCTGCTGAAGACGTTATCTAATTCCACAAATCTGGAAAGCTGTCTCAAAACTAGACTAATTATTAAATGAAAAAGCACCAACATGGGGCAAACCTCTGAGCTAAAACACACAGATTCTTCTTACTGAAGTCACCTATCTAGTGAACATTTTCCATAGTGTAATCCCTGACATCAGACACCAAACTGCTGCCCCTCCTCAGCCAATTACGTGGCCAGAGATAAAAACATACCTTCTACGTTAATTCTAGCTCAAAGTATGTCTACCCTGTATTTCTATGCACCTAAATATTATTTCACAAAATTTCTAGCTCAGATGAGAATCTGTCCACTAACTGCAAAAGAGGACTTTGACACCACTTACATATGATTTCAAAGACTTACTCTGTACCATCCACATTAAAGCTGGGTGCTGCCTATTCAGGACCCCCACATCACGGAAGCAGAACATCATCACCTTACATGAGAAAGTTGTTTGCTAAAACATAAAATGACTGCTCCTAGCAGAAGAGCCAGTAACAAAAGTCTTGTTAGATAGCCTATACTACATTCTCAACTTTTTTTCATCCCTAGACACTATTTTGTCCAAAACAATGCTAGCCAAATAATGATCAAAGAAGACATTAAGTTTGAAAGGGCAGAATACGGAAGATCCATGCAAAAGAGCAGAGACAACTTTTCCATCAGCTGCTGAGTATGGTGTCTGAACATCCTTTCTGGCCGGTGTGAATAGCTCAGAAGTGGGTATGAGAAGGTCAGCTGTGGCAGGGTCCACTCTGTGCAAAGTACCTGTCAGAAGAATTTCTGGGGCAAAGTGTAATCCTCATAGTAAATATATAATGTTTATATATAACATATGTTTATATTATATATAAATATGAAATATATGTAATGATAATAAAGTTTTAATTTAATTATAAAATAGTCCAATTACGTTTGTAAAATAAAACATTTTAATTTTATCACCTCTTGGAATACTGTCTGACATTTAAATCTCAGTCAGAAATTGTATAAAAGAGGCTTGGCACCCGTAGCCCAGTGGTTAGGGCACTGGCCACATACACTGAGGACAGTGGGCTTGAACCTGGCCTGGGCCTGCTAAACAACGACAAATGCAACAACAACAAAAAAAAAGCGGGGCATTGTGGCAGGTGCCTGTAGTCCCAGCTACTTGGGAGGCTGAGGCAAGAGAATTGCTTAAGCCCAAGAGTTTGAGGTTGCTGTGAGCAGTGACAGCACAGCACCCTACTGACAGTGACATAAGACTGTCTCAAAAAAAAACAAAGGTCGTATGAAAGAATTCCACTTTACACCAAAAATCCAAGGCACTTCTTAAATGTAACCAATTTGGCCTTGGCTGAACAGTGCAAATGTAAAGCTACCTGAGGTTATATAAGGACTCAACTACTCATCTCATCCCAAGCAAATCTGACATTAAGAGCTACTATACACCCAGCAGTCCTCCACCTTTTCTTCTTCCAGTTCCAAAATCAGGATTAGGGAATGTCTCACAGCATGTTTAAACAGCCCCATATATTGTTCTGGAAAGAAAATGCAAAGTGCTCGAGTAATCCACAAGTGCCATACTCCTACACGGCTTCACACAAAGAAGCTTTCAGGGGCTGCTGCTTCTTTTTTTTTTTTAAGACATTAATAAGCTCATTTCCCCAAATAAAAGCAAATTATTAAATAAAACATGAATGAAAGTCAAAAGTGAAAGGCAGCTATAATAAAAAAACCCATGAATGAAAGCGTAAGACTTTAAACTATGGTGAGCTTAGAAAAACCAAAGTTATATTCAGATTTTGCATGTATTAAAAATATTGAAGGAAAAATATTTAACTATTAATTCAAAATACATAAGCTATATAAACAAACCTCTTGAAATCTACACTTTTTAATTAAAATCATTTTGACTTCTGAACCATATAAATAAACTAAGTAGTTTTCAAAAATGAGTAGGTAAAATTAGTATGGCATTAAATGGCCTCATTCTGCATGTGAAAATATTTCTGTGAGAAATACTACAATTAATGTCAGAAATATTACAGTTAATATATGTGACCCGTCCACATGCAGGAGAAAAACTAGCTATTGACACGCTGGCAGTTCCCAGTGGCCTTTCCTTTCCCAGTCACAGTACACCAGTCTACCAGGCCTCACTGAGCCCTTCCTGTGTAAGCTGCCAGTGATTACCCAGCGCTCCCACTACTACACAAATTAATACAGGACACAAAAAGGGAATAAATGCCAATCTATGAAACAACAAGCGACAAGTGACCTGATTTCTTCCCTAATCTGTGCTGAAACTGGAGACTTAGTAACAGTGACTACAGTCAAGACCAGTCAAGGTTTTCTGAAATTCAGTTTGCCTATTTATCTTTGAAAGATAAATATCCAGCTTTTCTGCCTGTGGACACTGCTGAGGAAGCATCATTAAAGTCTCTCTTCCCACTGCTGTCATGTCTAAGTCAGAGTCTCCTAAAGAGCCCGAACAGCTGCAGAAGCTCTTCATTGGAGGGTTGAGCTTTCAAACAACTGGTGAGAGTCTGAGAAGCCATTTTGAGCAATGGGGACCGCTCAGACTTGCATGGTAATGAGAGATCCAAACACCAAGTGCTCCAGCGGCTTTGGGTTTGTCACATACGCAACCGTGGAGGAGGTGGATGCAGCAATGAATGCAAGGCCAAAGTAGATGGAAGAGTTGTGGAAGCAAAGAGAGCTGTTTCCAGAGAAGATTCTCAAAGACCTGGTACCCACTTAACTGTGAAAAAGATCTTTGTTGGTGGCATTAAAGAAGATACTGAAGAACATCACTTAAGAGACTATTTTGAACAGTATGGGGAAATGGAAGTGATTGAAATCATGACTGACCGAGGCAGTGGCAAGAAGAGGGGCTTTGCTTTTGTTAAATTTGATGACCATGATTCTGTGGATAAGATTGTCATTCAGAAATATACTGTGAATGGCCACAAGTGTGAAGTAAGGAAAGCCCTGTCAAAGCAAGAGATGGCTAGTGCTTCGTCCAGTCAAAGAGATCGAAGTGGTTCTGGAAACTTTGGGGGGGGTGGTGGAGGTGGTTTCAGTGGAAATGACAATTTTGGCGGTGGAAGAAACTTCAGTGATTGTGGCGGCTTTGGTGGCAGCCGTGGTCGTGGTCGGTATGGTGGCAGTGGGGATGGCCACAATGGATTTGGAAGTTCTGATTTAACAGAGTTTAATGATTTACAACAATCAGTCATCAAATTTTGGACCCATAAAGGGAGGAGATTTTGGAGGCAGAAGCTCTGGTCCTTATGGTGGTCACAGCCAATACTTTGCCAAACCACAAAACCAAGGTGGCTATGGTGGTTCCAGTAGCAGCAGGAGCTATGGCAGTGGCATAGGAAAGAAAGCTTAGCAGGAGAGGAGAGCCAGAAAAATGACAGGGAAGCTACAGGTTACAAGAGATTTGTGAACTCTGCCAAGCACAGTGGTAGCAGGGCCTAGCTGCTACAAAGAAAGCATGTTTTAGACAACACTCATGTGTTTGGACGAAAAACTCGAGGACTGTATTTGTGACTAATTGTATAACAGGTTATTTTAGTTTCTGTTCTATGGAAAGTGTAAAACATTTCCAACAAAGGGCTTTAATGTAGTTTATTTTTTGCACCCATGCTGTTGATTGCTAAATGTAACAGTCTGATCATGACACTGAATAAATGTCTTTTAAAAAAAAAAAAAAGAAAGAAAGAAAGAAAAATATCCACCCCGTCCTAGCCAGATAAGTCAACACACAACCTATTACTTATAGACACAACTATGCATTAAAAAATCCCAGGCATATTCCTTTTCACAACTTTTCTCCTGAATGCCAGGAATCCATGTAACAAAAGACATGTGAAAATGTTAAGAGTATCCAGATTATGAAAATGTAGGGTATTACTGAAATACTTGGTAATGGAACAGGGTGTTTTCCCATGGGGAATCATAAAAATTTTATATTAATGCATTGTAGTTGAAGAATATATTCTGCAAGATTTTCTGGGGTATCATGATGATGAGTTACAAAAAATTTAGAAAAACTAGCAAAGTATACAGGTAGTATGTCAAAACCAAGGAAGGCAAATTTTCTAGACATGTAATCAAATACCCAAATTCAAGGAAAAAAACTAGAACTTAAGCAAAAGTGAAAATACTAAATACAAAATTTGAGTTTCTTTGCCAGTCACAATAGTTCCTTACAACATCATAAAATTTCTACATTGTTTTCCATATGCTCTGGACTAATAGAAGAAGATCCAACTTGGAAGAGCTCTTGGAGGTTGCCCAACTAACTGCCCACCCAAAACATCCCTTCTTCAAAATGCATGCAATCAAGAACAACTTCCACAAAATCAAAACTCGACTTCTTATTTCTACAGATAAGGAGCTGACCACTTCTTGGAACGGCACCAGTACCTTTGACTCTTAGACAGTTATTTCTCATTCTAAGAACCTTAACATCTCTTCCAGGCCAAGCCAAAATGGCCTAGGGAAATGGGGGGGGGGGCACTTGCCTCGTAAAACCATTCTGTATAAGTTCTCTTTGAAGTTTCTGATCTTGAGCAGCATATTCAGAAAGTTCAGATTCCATGGCCGGAGGGAGAATGTTTGGAATAAATTTAGAAAATAAATTTGGAGCCATCTGAACCCACTCTGTGAGGGAAGGAAAAGATTCATTAAGAAAATCATATGGACAAATTATATTAAATGCAAAAGGAAAAGTTTTATTTTATTTAAAGAGTAAAATTATATTAAACTGGGGAACATAAAATGGAAAAACTTAAAGTTATCCCATGCTAGTAAAGAACACACAAAAAAGTGAAATTTCCTTTCCAAAAAGAATTTACAGATTGAAGAAAGCAGGTATTTTTGTGTTTTACTGATTTAATAGAATTTAATTAAAATCCCTAGGGAATTTTAAAATTATTCTTACCATAATAGCAAATTCTTCTCTTTTTTTTTTTTAAAGACAGAGTCTCACTATATTGCTGCCCCCAGTGTAGCGCCATGGCATCACAGCTCACAGCAACCTCAAACTCCTGGGCTTAAGCAATTCTCTTGCCTTAGCCTCCCAAGTAGCTGGAACTAGAGGTGCCAGGGTATTTTTTGTTGCAGCTGTCCTTGTTGTTTAGCTGACCCAGGCCAGGTTCGAACCTGCCAGCCTCAGTATACGTGGCTGGCACCATAACTGCTGTGCTACCAGTGCCAAGCCTATAATAGAAAATTCTAAATATGGAGGAAAAGATGAATGGGATTACCAAAGAATTCTGGGCAGAAGTGAACTTGCGGGGAAGGGGCTTGGTGGAAATGCCAGCCCTATTAGCCATTCATTTAAACAACATACTGGCCTCAGAACAGAAAAGCAGAGGTAATGATAAGTAAACATACTGAGAAAAAATAGAGAGAGAGAAAGAGACAACACAAAAAGAGGGTGCAGGTAGGGAATAAACTGGCCAGTACTTTGAAAACAAAAATATTTTTTGAACCATGTTAAATTACAGCAAATTAAATATATATAAAATAAAAGAGACTTAAGTGGTAATCAAATTATTAAGAAAAAGATCAAGAGACTAATTTATAGAAAATAAAAAGGCAAAGAGAAGTCATAGGAAAATATTTGCACCAGACATGACAAAGATTAATTCATATCTTTATTAAAAAGAATTTGTACACAGCAGTAATAACAAATAAATGGGTGAAAGACAGGACTAGATAATTCACACACACAAAAACAGACTAGTAAGTGGCCTTTTAAAAATGCAAGCTAAAATAAATATATTCTCTTCCCGCTACACTCAATAATCATTAAACATAAATAATGCCCACCTGTATCAAGGGCATGAGGAAACCCATTCTTCTTCTTTGGTGGTCCTTAATTAATACTATTATTCCTTTTGAATTGTTTTCATCTAGCCTCTTCAGATTTTCCCTTTTGGAAAACATTTTGGCCATATTTGCAAAATATTTTGGATACAGATACATATATTTATTTTTCAGTCATAAAAATGTCAATGTTCTTTAATCCAGAAAGTCCACTTTCAAAACGACAAACTAAGTCAGTAATTCTAAACCAGAAAAGGCTATGTTTGATGCTGACATGCTGTGTCAATGGTAAATAAAAAAGTATAAGTAAAAAAATATCTAATGGAGAATAGGTAAGTTAAAGATGTCAAATAAGTACTGCAAATAACACAAGGGCCAATCCCTTGTACAAACTCATGGCAAAATGTTTTCAACAGTGTCTCTCCTAGCTCAGCTCAAATATGGCTTTAGAAAGGTCTCAATAACATGCTCCTGGGAACCACTAACCAGTCAGAGCTGGCAGAGGGCAAACCTATCTGATACTTTCTAGAACTCCAGGTGATTATTAAAATAAAGTTAAAGAACAAAGTACCTGTGTTAAATGGGGGGGGAAAATGCAGAATAGAATTGCTAGAACTATTCCTAAACATCTTCTAAAGATTGGACAGAAACATGCCAAAAATGGTAAATTTTTTTTTCTTTTGGCCAGGGCTAGGTTTGAACCTGCCACCTCTGGCATATGGGGCCGGTGCCCTACTCCTGTGAGCCACAGGTGCTGCTCCCAAAATGTTAAGTTTTCAGAATCTCTAAAAATAAGAACCCAGGAACCTACAGCATAAAAACCAAATTTTCTTAGGTGATTCAGATGCAGTCATGTACAGACCAGCACTTGAGAACCACTGCAATGGAAGTAACTTTGATCTTCAAAATTCAGTTTTTAAAATAGCCAAATCTTAATCTATCAGGTGAATAAAACTGCTTTAATAAAACCGGAACATAATGGGTACTGGCAAGACATGTAAATGTTAATATTTGCTTAAAATTATCTCAAAAACTGCCTAGGGCAGCAAAAGTTTAGTCTGTGATAAAATTCACCTTTTCAAAAGGACAATTCTCAAACCCAGTTCTAGCTTGAACCTGGATAAAATAGCTTTAGATAAACATGTATCTGTAATTTCTGCTACCGTTAGCCATTAGCTTTATTCTGTGATTTTATTACTAATGATGAAAGCCAGAGCTGATAAAGCTGCCTACCTAGGAGGAAGAATTTGTCATACAACATTTACATACTTTCCAACATATAAGAAAATCATTCATAACCTAGCACACACAAAAAAATTTCATGAGCCATTTTCATCACACTGTAGTAAAATAGAATTAAACATTCTGAGAAACTAGAAAAAGTATGTTTACAGTACACATGTAATAAAATATATTATATACTATATATATTATATTACTTTATACAAGTAATTTCTGTTAAATTATAAAGAAGAAAGCTCAAGACCTAGATCTAAACTCAAGTAAAACAGTAAGTTCGAATACTCCAAAAGTCACTAATCATTTAGAGCAGCTTAAGAAGGTGTTTCTAAAATCACGGTCTATGCAGGTGGTACCACAGTTTATGCCTGGTTCGATTTTCTCTAGTTCAATTCTGACATGTCTTTTAACTTAATTAACCAAACAAGCCATCAATTAACATAACAAACTCGAATTGATAGTCATAACAGCAGTTAATATTTGCATGCTTATTGTGTTATCAGGTACTATCAAGCTCTTTATATCATGTTTTATTTTATTTAATCATCACACAACAAAAGAAATTCATGAAAAGGTAATTACTGTCTAAAAAGCATCCCTTGTGTTTATGGGTTGTAGAATAATGTTCTACCCTGACAATTTCTGTAATCTGTCCCCCACAAATATTTTGTAACGGGCTAGACAACTGTATTACAAGTTTGAGATTCTGGCTTACAAACAGGAAGATATATTCAGAAGCAACTTGGGATTCCTTTAAATTCACATGTTGTTATTCTAAAATAGATGCATTAAGATAATTTATACACCATGCATTTGAATATAGTGATCTTTGGTTTTTGATTCTGTTCTATCTCTTCCCAAACATCCTTATAAAATGATTATAACTTTATCAACACTTTTAGATTCCTTGCAAATTATATAATATGCCTAAGAATGTGAATGTGTATGTATGGCCATTTGTGCAGCATGGGGTAGAAAATGAAAGAGCAACTCTGTAATAACAAAGACAGAAAGTAAGACCAAACACGAAGTTCAATTTTATCTAAGGTGATCCTTCAAATTACTTCTTGTGTTTCCCTCACAGGTCCTGCAAAAAACAAACTGATTGGTTTTCCCTAGTTAAGTGTTCCAAGTGAGTCCTGAGTTTATATTTCACCATGACGAATTACCTACTCAATTTGCTCTAGCAAATGCAAATACCATTAGGCCACACAAAACACACTGCCCTCTTGGATGAGGCGACAACATAAACAATCAGGTCCAAGGGGAATAATGAATTACCTGGTCTGAGAGTATACAGGCCTTTCACAATATTTGCCATAGTTGAAGGTGTGACCTGAAATGGTGTTGACTGGGCTTCTATAAGTAAAGCTGAAATATGAAGAGAAAATGTGTTAAAAAGAAGGCAATACTTAATATGATTATCAAGATTTCTCTATTACTATTTCTCCCAGAGACAGAGGGGGAAACAAGTTTAAGGACAAACCAAGAGTTTGTAGACAAAAGAAATTTTGTTTTTTAAAAATCCAGTACAGTGGTGCCCAATCTAACAGGTAAAAATATAAGAAAGTTTGATGGAACACTAATGGAATTGAATCAATTCATGGAGTTTCCAAAAAAAAAAACTTAAGTAAAGCTTTCTAAAAGCAGTCGTAGTCAGGATACTTAGTACTGAAACAAAAGTGCTTCCGTTACATTTAGGGAATAAAATGTCATAAAACAAACTCCCTCAATCATTTCTCCTTCCCCTAAGTCATCATATTTGAGGCTCTTAGTATTTTTCTGAAAGACACGTATTAGTAATTTTAGAAACAGGATCAGAGACAGAAACTCCCTTCTCCAAATTATGCAGCATCGTCTACTTTTTTCTTAGGAAAGCTAAGGGCAAGAGATAATGATGGCACAGTCTTTCTCATTTTCATGACTTTGCTAACCACGTGACCCTCCATGACCTTGACTCCAAACTTGAGAACAGAAGTCACTTTTCTTTTAGGTTGACAGACACCCACATGAACATTTAATTAAATAAATTTTTACATGAGTGGGAATAATTCCTCTAGATAACATCACTAAGAGATATTATCAAGTTCCATTATTTAGTGGATACAATAGATAATACCCACCTAAAATGGTTCATTTTTAATTTGTCCCAGACTTGCAGTTTACTAACAACTACCAACAACAACAACAACAACAAACTCTGGCATCATTTTACTCTAAGCCAGGCTTGCAAAATCCTATCAACTAATTTTTCTCTGGCCAAACCTTTCTAAAAATAGAAACACCATTCTACTAAGCCAGGAAGGATCTTATAGTTTCAAACATACAACGTGAGTTTTATCTGAATTTATGACAGTTAGCAAAAGTATACTGTTCAAGTTTGTCCTTCCAATTTTATCATTTGTTGATAGTTACAATCTTGAATGGCATAGATAAATTTTAAAGAAGACAAATGTTGAAGTATTTTAGAAAATCTTCTGCTTTAAAATACAATGTTTAATTATTGAAATTCTAAGTGTTAGGCTCGGCGCCTATAGCTCAACCAGCTAAGGCACCAGCCACGTACACCTAAGGTGGCGGGTTCAAATCCCCAGCCCGGACCTGCCAAACAACAATGACGGCTGCAACCAAAAAATGGCCAGGCGTTGTGGCGGGCGCCTGTGGTCCCAGCTACTTGGGAGGCTGAGGCAAGAGACTCGCTTGAGCCCAGGAGTTGGAGGTTGCTGTGAGCTGTAATGCCACGGCACTCTACCCAGGGGGACAGCTTGAGGCTCTGTCTCA
>CAUYTI010009772.1:0-23742 GCA_963575145.1 Galago senegalensis
GAAAAAATAATACTTCATTTTATATGGAGTCAGAAAAAACCTCGAATAGCCAAGACATTACTCAGGAATAAAAACAAAGCAGGAGGAATCACGCTACCAGACCTCAGATTATACTATAAATCCATAGTGATCAAAACAGCATGGTACTGACACAAAAATAGAGAGGTAGATGTATGGAACAGAATAGAAAACCAAGGGATGAAACCAACTACTTACCAGTACCTGATCTTTGACAAGCCAGTTAAAAACATTGAGTGGGGAAAAGATTCCCTATTTAATAAATGGTGCTGGGCAAACTGGCTAGCAACCTGTAGAAGACTGAAACTGGACCCACACCTTTCACCATTAACTAAGTTAGACTTTAACTGGATTAAAGATTTAAACTTAAGATATGAAACCATAAAAATACTAGAAGAAAGTGCAGGAAAAACACTTGAAGATAGCAGCCTGGGCGAACATTTTATGAGGAGGACACCCTGGGCAATTGAAGCAACATCAAAAATACATTATTGGGATCTGATCAAACTAAAGAGCTTCTGCACAGCCAAGAACACAGTAAGTAAGGCAAGCAGACAGCCCTCAGAATGGGAGAAGATTTTTGCAGGTTATGCTCCAACAAAGGATTAATAACCAGAATCCATAGCGAACTTAAACATATTAGCAAGAAGAAAACGAGTGATCCCATCTCAGGGTGGGCAAGGGACTTGAAGAGAAATTTCTCTGAAGAAGATCGGTGCATGGCCTACAGATATATGAAAAAATGCTCACCATCCTTAATCATCAGAGAAATGCAAATCAAAACTACTTTGAGATATCATCTACCTCCAGTGAGATTAGCCCATACCACAAAATCCCAAAACCAGAGATGCTGGCGTGGATGTGGAGAAAATGGAACACTCCTACACTGCTGGTGAGAATGTAAACTAATATGTTCCTTTTGGAAAGACATCTGGAGAACACTTAGAGAACTAAAAATAGACCGGCCATCTGACCCTGCAATTCCTTCATTAGGTATATTTCCAGATGACCAAAAATCGCATTATAACAAAGACATTGGTATCAGAATGTTTATTGAAGCCCAATTCATAATTGCCAGGTCATGGAAGAAGCCCAAGTGCCCATTGATCCACGAATGGATCAACAAACAGTGGTATATGTACACCATGGAATACTATGCAGCCATTAAGAAGGATGGAGACTTTACGTCCTTCATGTTCACATGGATGGAGCTGGAGAATGTTCTTCTGAGCAAACTATCACAAGAATGGAGGAAAAAGTATCCAATGTACACACCCCTACTATGAAACTAATTTATACCTTTTATGTGAAAGCTATAACAAAATAGCCAAAGAATATGGGGAGGGGTGAGGGAGAAGGGAGAGGGGAATGGGTGAAGGGAGGGGGATTGGAGGGATCACTTCTGAGGATTATCTTACAGGGCTACAAGTGAATCTTTCTAAGAGTAGAATGTGAATGTTTTAAAACAATAACTGAGAAAATGACATGAAGGCTGTCTTCACCAGTTTGATGGAAGTATTTTAGATTGCATGTGAAAACCCCACACTGTACCCGAGAAGTGCATTAATGTACATAGTTACCATTCAATAAAAAAAAGTATGCAAATTATAGTAATTTTTCAATCTTTATATTCTGAAATCATTTCACATTTAAAGAATTATCATAAAGAACTTTCCTTTAATCTTTCAGCCTTAATATTTGACATAATCATGGTACATTTGTCAACACTAAGTAATTGAGATTGGTATGACTATTAAGCAAAGTGCACACTTCACCAGTTTTTCTAATAATGCCCTTTTCCTGTTCTGGTATCCAAAGTAGGATAACACATTCACTCAGTCTTGTAAAGTCTCCCCAGTCTCCTTCCATCTCTGAGAGTTCCTCAGTCTTTCCTTGTTTCTCATGACTCTGAAACTTTTGAAGACTACTGGTGTGGTATGTATTTGTTGAATGTTCCACACTTTGGGCTTGCTTGATGTTTTCTCCTGATTATACTAGGGTTTGGAATTTTTAGAAAGAACACTCTGGAGTGCATAATAGCAAGTCCACACCAACATGACTTTCAACTAGTGGTGGTGATCTTGATTGCTCAATTAAGGCAGTGTCAGCTAGGATTCTGACTATAAAGTTACTGTTTTTCCCTTTGCATCTTCTTCTACTCACTAAGTCCAGGCCACACTGAAGGGAAAAAAAACTTAATTTCTACATCAAACCCTCTCATCAAGGTTGATTTTTCTGGCAGCAAGACCCCATCCTGCTGCTGTATAGACCTCACATTAGCATATAAAAGACAGTAGATTACAAATGTTTGGGGAATTCTGTTGCCAGGAACAAAAACTAAATATTTATCTTTTTTATTATCCTACAAACCCCCACACCAATTAGAAGTCATTTTCCACCTCCTGGCCTCTCACCCTCTGGTAACTTCTAATCTACAATTTGTCTCTATCATTTGAATATTTTGAACATTTCTAACAATGGAATAATATGTGGCCTCTTGTGTTTGCTTCCTTCATCCAGTGTGATGTTTCAAGGCCCATCCATGTTGTAGTATATGTCAGCACTTCATTCAATTTTATGGAAGAATACTATCCCACTGTATGGGTAAATTACTTTATTTATCCAATCATCAGGTTTTGGACATTTGGACAATGTATACATTTTGGCTACAATGAAAAACACTGCTGTGAACATTAGTGTAAACATTTTGGTGAAATCCAATGTATGATTTGTCCTTCATGCTTATGTTTTCTGTGTCAAATCTAAAAAAACAATCACCTCCCCAATGTCACAAAGATTTATGCCAATGTTTATTTCTAAAACTTTCATAACTTGAGCTTTTATCAGGTCTTTGATCTGTTGGGAGTTAGTTTTTGCATATTATATGGAGCAGGGGTCCAATTCAACTTCATTTTTTTTGGATCTCCAATTGATCTAGCACCACTAGTTAAAAAGACTATTCTTGCCTAGTAGACCTTTCTTGATATCTTTGTTGCAAGTCCATTGACGATGCATTTAAGGTTTATCTATTTTCAATGCTACTGGATTGATCTATGTATGTACTCTTAAGCCAGTACCACACTGCTCTTACTACTGTTGCTTCATTGTAAGTTTTGAAATTGCAAGAGTCTATGCTAAACTTCTTAAACATTGATTTGTCTATTATGGGTCCTTTGCATTTCCATATGAGTTTTAAGATCAGCTTGTCAATTCCAGCAAAAGAAGGCATCTGGAATTTTGATAGGCTTGCACTGAAGCTATAGTTCTATTTGGACAGTATTGCCATCTTAACAATTTCAAGTCTTCTGTTCCATATATTTCTATTAATTTTTTTCATCTTTTCAACAATGTTTTATAGTTTCGCTGTACAAGTTTCACATTTCTTTTTTTACCTTTTTGATGCTATTGTAAATGGAATTGTCTTCTTAAATTCATTTTCTAGACTATATATTGCAAGGGACAGACATATAGAACTAAATCTTCCATATTGATCATATATCCTGCAATCCTGCTGAACTCCTTTATTCTGATAATTTGGGTGTGTGTTTCTTAGAATTACCTATACATAAGAGCATGTCATCTGTAAATAGAAATAGTTCAATTTCTTCCATTCTGATCTAGGTGCCTTGTATTTTTTTTCTTTTTCTTTTTTTTTTTTTTTTTTTGAGACAGAGCCTCAAGCTGTCCCCCTGGGTAGAGTGCCATGGCATTACAGCTCACAGCAACCTCCAACTCCTGGGCTCTAGCAAGTCTTTTGCCTCCACCTCCCAAGTAGCTGGGACCACAGGCGCCCGCCACAACGCCCGGCTATTTTTTTTGGTTGCAGCCGTCATTGTTGTTTGGCGGGTCCAGGCTGGGGATTCAAACCCGCCACCTTAGGTGTACGTGGCTGGCGCCTTAGCCGGTTGAGCTATAGGTGCCGAGCCAGTATTTTTTTTTCTTGATTAATTTCCCTGGCTTGCTCCTTCAGTACAATAGCAGTGATTTTATGAGCAAGAGCAAGACCTTGTCTCTAAAAATAGCTTGGCATTGGGGCAGGTGCCCGTAGTCCCAGTTACTTGGAAGGCTAAGGCAGGATGATCACTTGAGCCCAAGAGTTTGAAATTGCTGCGAGCTATAACACCATGGCACTCCACTGAGGGCAACAAACTGACACTCTGTCTCAAAAAAAAAAAAAAAAAAGACAGAAAGAAAGAAATTCGAATCAAAACCACCCTGAGATATGGCCTAACCCCATGGAGACTAGCCCACATCACAAAATTCTGAAGCTGCAGATGCTGGTGCAGATACAGAAAGAAGGAAACACTTGTACCTGGTGGAATTGCAAACTAATACAGCCTTTTTGGAAAAAAGTATGGAGAATCCTCAAAAAACTAAAAGTAGACCTTCCATTTGATCCCACAATCCCATTACTAGGTATTTACTGAGAAGAAAAAAAATCACTGGGTGGCACCCGTAGCTCAGTGAGTAGGGCACCAGCCATATACACCCAGGGTGGCAGGTTCAAACCTGGCCCAGGCCAGCTAAACAACAATGACAACTGCAACAAAAAAACAACTGGGCATTGTGGCAGGCACCTGTAGTACCAGCTACTTGGGAGGCTGAGGCAAGAGAATTGTTTAAGTCCAATAGTTTGAGGTTGCTGTGAGCTGTGATGCCATTGCACTCTACTGAGGGTGACATAATGATATTCTGTCCCCAAAAATGAAAAGTCATTTTATCCTAAGGATATTTGCACTAGCATATTTATTGTAGCTCAATTCACAATTGCAAAGATGTGGAAACAACCCAAGTGCCCATCAACCCATGGATAGATTAGTAAACTGTGATATATGTATACCATGGAATACTATTCAGCCATAAAAAAAATGGGGACTTTACATCTTCTGTATTTACCTGGATGGATATGGAGAACATTCTCCTTAGTAATGTATCTCAAGAATGGAAAAACTAGTATCCCATATACTCAACACTTTTGAAACTAGTAAATTAATAAACACAGGCCTATACAAGAGAAAAATAAAATTAAACTCATAAAGGGGAGGAGAGAAGGGGCTCAGCAAACCCCTACCTAATGGGCACAATATAGGGGTATATGGCACACCTCTTGGGTGAAGGACTCAAATACAACTTAGACTTTTCCTAACAAACACAAACAATGTAATCACATCATATGTACCCTTATATTAATCTGAAAAAAAAATGTGTGACTATTGAAGACAAAATGTGGAATCCATGGTAAACATGTTGTCCTGGTATTATTCCAGCCAAAATTCTATCCAAAAGGAATACTGAGTACCCTGTTGAATTCTGCCAATAGAAGCACTGGAAGGAGACCAGAAGAGAGAAAGAGGTAGAACAGGACTTGCTCCTTCCTAACGTTCCCGTTCCTGCCAGCATCACCCACCAGTGACACTTGGCAGAAACAGTTAATCCTACAGAAGCAATGGATAGCAGTTTGCATTCCCCAAACACCCTCACTGTGTCTCTCACATAGTGTGATGCACCATTTATCCTGAAACCTCACGCTCAAGAGAGGGAACCATAAAGATGCTCACCTGGCATGGTAATAATGTCCATAAGGCCTTATAATTTGTTACTTGTTAAAATAGAGAAAGCTCTTTAACCCCTTTGAGATCTGTCCAATCAGCACTGGAAGCTCAGGAAAATCTCAATAAAACTTCTTTCTTTTGTTTTCACCAGTAGGCCCCTCCAGTCAGCATTCTCACTTAAAGGTCTTAGGAGCAAGACAGTTACCAGGCTTTAGTTCCCCTAAATTCTCAGAAACACACATGAAGTTCTCTAAATGGGTCTCTTCAAGATCTCACCACTTGCCTTGTAACAGAGACCAATACCATTCCCCCTCCCATAGGAAGGGCAGAAGAGGAGTATCATGGAACACTGGCATCTCTCCCAAGAAACCCTCAACACAGCCTCCTCCTTCAGCCTCCAGTGATGCTTCAGTCCCTTACAGAATCTGGAGGTGGGCAATGGATTAATGAGAGCAGGACTGAGTTTTGAAAGCCCTTTCCCAACCTTGCATAGATGACTTAGTACTGCTGTTTGAAAGGTAGATACTTAGCATTTATAATGCTCAGCCTCTAGAGCTTTGAAATTCCAAATCATCAGGAAATATTTCACTTCAAATCCTTTTTATATCAGTTAAGGTATGAACTAATCTTATATAATAAAAAAAAATGCAGTATCTCAATAAGGTACAAATGTCTTGTTTTCTCATGGAACATTTAAAACTATGCAAGTGGAACAGAATGGAAAGTGCCCTGCTCTATGGGGTCACCCAAGCACCAAGGCCCTTCTATCTTGTTTTCCAAATATTCCCTGAGAGTATTGCTCTCCCGTATGATTGAAGTTGATCTGCTACCGCTATGGCCAAGATTCAGTCTGAAGGAAAATAGAATGAAATAAAGGGATCCACATATCCAATATTTTAAAAATTCAGTTCCATAAGCAATTTCATCTCAGTATTCATATGTAAAAATTCAGACATGAAACCACGCCAAACTCTAATAAGACTAAAAAATGACCAGAGGTATCTCTGAGGCCTGTTTTGTTTATCTGTGGTATTGGAAATCTCAAAAATTATTCACAACCCTTTTCTGCTTATCAACTTTTGTTAGTGTTGTGAATTTAATGTGTGGCCCCAAATGACTGTTCTCTGTTCAATGTACAGCAGGAATAAAAAGGATGGACCCCCTTGAATAGTTTAATGGTCATGTGCAAGGTGGAAATCAGTGGCTTTCATTGTCAAAAGGGAAAAGGAAACAATGAATGTTTGAAATAAATAGCAAATTCTGCTAACAAACACTTACAAATAAGTTCAAAATTAAAAAGGAATATTGAAAAAGAAATTACTGAAAAAGTTTAACATGAAATGCTACATTAAGACTTCCAGCTATACTACAAGATGAGATAGTAACCAAAATGACACAGAACTGATGCAAGAACAGACGTAGACATCTCAAAGGATCATAACAGAAAAGCCAGATGTAAAACTGTAGGGAGCCAGCCCACACACAACCCGTAAGTATCCCCAATGCTTGCTGCTGAAGAGGGAATGAGGAAAACGAAGACAATAGAAATAGAGTAAAATTTATAGAGTGGGCCCGGGCAGCCAACACCCTTTATTCAAGGGACGGTGATGGCCCTGAACTCTGGATGCACTCAGTTTTTATTACTTCTCTTGATCAGCAAATGGATGTGTGCAACAACAACAAATATCATCCTTGCAGTTTCTCATGCCCTAATTCTACATTACCCACCCAATTACTCTTTAACTATTTTCATTACTCTTACTTCTTAAGATACTTATCAATCACTAACAGGATTACAGAAAACAAAGGAAAAGGGAACATGGATTTTGGAAACCACCCAATTAATCCTGTGTTCCTGTGGGTCAGATTAGTTGATACCCTACTCATATCAGGAACCAAGGAGAAAAAAGCTGAAACCTTTTATCTTACATGCAAAGAACTAGTTTTTCTTGCTCAATGAGTCAGCTGAATGCACTGTCCTAGCTAATCTTAAAATGGCTTCCCAAGCCCTTTCAGGTTCCAGCCTGGCCCTTACAGGGGTCCTTTCCAGCTTTTAGCCAGGCCCTTATGGGCCTTTTTTCTGAATCCCTCCCTGACTTTAGCCAGGCCTTTGCCTTTTTCCTGAAGTCCTTTGATGTTCATGCTAAGCTGTCTCATGAAGCCCCCAGTATAGCATGTTCTTTTTGGAGGCTTATGTCCTCACCTATTATCCTATATACCTGACCCTGATCACAAATCTTTTCATACAATCATTTCATTATTATATCAGTCTAACTCTATTCCCATAATCCTAATTTCCTAATGTTCACAGCATAAAACCATTCTCATTTGCTCTCTGGTCTTTGAAAAAGCAGACCATAAAATATACCAGGGGAGATAATCCCTATTCAGTAAATGGAGCTGGGAAAACTAGATAGCCACATATAGAAGATTGAAATAGGATCTGCACCTTTCACTACTTACCTCTTACCAATCCATGATGGGTAACTGACAGAAACCTAAGGCATAAAAATCTATAAGAATTCTAGAAGAAAATGTTGCAAAAACTCTTACAGACATCAGCCTATGGAAAGAATTGTGAAGAAGGCCCCAAAGGCAATCACAGCAACAACAAAAATTAGCAAATGAGACCAACCTAAATTAAATTGTGTCCTGCATAGCCAAAAACCTACAGAATGGGAGAAAATATTTGCATGCTATACATCCAATACAAGCTGATAACCAGAATCTAGAACTCAAGAAAATCAGTAAGTAAAAAAAAAAAAAAAAAAAAAAAAACCCACAAAAATGGGACAAAATACATTAACAGAAGTATTTCAAAAGAAGATGGGCTAAAGTCAATATACATGATAAAATGCTCAATATCTCTAATCACCAGAGAAATTCAAATCAAAACCACAGTGAGGTGTCACCTAATTCCAGTGAGAATGGCTTTCATCAAAAAATCCAAACAACAGATGCTGGCATGGATGCAGAGAGAAAGGAAGCTTTATATACTATTTGTGGAACTGCAAACTTATACAGCCTCTATGGAAAGTTATATGGCGTTACCTCAAAGAACTAAAACTAAACCCACATTTGACCCAGCAAGTCCACTATTGGGTATCTACCCAAAAAAAAAAAAATTATTTTATCAAAAATACATGGGCACTTGAATGTGCATTGCAAAGATGCAAAATCAACGCAAGTCAAAAACACATGAGTGGATTAATAAACTGTGGTACATATACATCATGGAGTACTACTGAGTCATTAAAAAACTGGTGAACTACACCAGGCACCATGGCCCACACCTATAATCCTAGCCTCTGGGAGGCCAAGGTGAGTGGATTGCTTAAGCTCAGGAGTTCCAGACCAGCCTAAGCAAGAGCAGGACCCTGTCTCTACTCAAAGTAGAAAAATTAGCTGGGTGTGGTGGTGGGCACCTGTAGTCCCAGCTACTCAGGAGGCTGAGGCAGGAGGATCACTTGAGCCTCAGAGCTTGAGGATGCTGTTAACTAAACTGATGCCATAGCACTCTAGCCTGGGTGATAAGGTAAGATATCTCAAAAATCAGAAAAAAAATAAAAAGCTTGTTAACTTTTATAACAACCTAGATGGAACTGGAGACCATTCTTCTAAGTGAAGTTTTGCAAGAATGGAAAAAGAAAAATCACACATGCTCACTATTAAACTGGAACTAATCAATCAACACCTATGTGAACATTTGGCAGTAAAACTCACAGAAAGCAAGATAGTGGGAGGGGGTTTGAGGGAAGAAGTACAATGCACACTATGCATGTGATAGATATACTTATAACTTTGACTCAAACTGTACAACAGCAACTTATGTAACCAAAACATATGTACCTGTGTAATATTTTGAATTTTTAAAAAATGAAAGCAGGTAACAGAGATGGACTGAGAATGGGAGTAGAATGTAGGACATTGGTTGGAAATGAGACTTACCTTGTACTATGTTTGTTTTTATACCCTCTTAATTTTATCCCATGTATGGATTACTGCTTTCCATAGTCAAGCAGTACAATTAAAATTGGCCATGACTTGGAAAAGAAAAAGAATACACACTTTTTTTCTTAAAAGGGGCTCAAACAAA
Source organism: Galago senegalensis (assembly GCA_963575145.1). NCBI lineage: Eukaryota > Metazoa > Chordata > Mammalia > Primates > Galagidae > Galago > Galago senegalensis. The sequence goes on from CAUYTI010009772.1 coordinate 9,667, forward strand.
AAATATATATATACTTTTGACCAGGTGCAGTGGCTCACACCTATAATCCTAATATTCTGAAAGGCCAAGGCAGGTGGATTGCTTGAACTCAGAAGTTTGAGAATAGCCTGAGCAATAAGGACACCTCATCTCTATTAAAAAAAAAAAAAATAGAAACACTAGCCAGGCTTAGAGGCATGTACCTGTAGTCTCACCTACCCAGGAGGCTGAGACAAGAGGATTGCTCAAGCCCAATAGTTTGAGGTTCCTGTAAGCGATCATGATGCTATAGCACTCTACCCAGGGTGATAGAATGAGACTCTGTCTCAAAAAAAGAAAAAAGAAAAAAAAAATATATGCATATATATGTATATGTGTGTATATATATATGTACTTTTAAGTTCTAGCACAGCAATATTATTATTATTAATTATTATTAGTTAATAATATGTATTATACATTTCAAACTTGCTAAAATTCGATGTTAAATGTTCTAACCACAAAAAAAAAAAAAAACACATGAGGTGGTGGACATGTTAATTGCCCTGATTTGCTCATTCCACAATATATACATATATTCAACCATTACATTTCACACTATAAATACACATGTACAATTATTTATCAATAAAAATAAAAATTTTGAAAACCATCTTAAAAAAGAATGTACTTTTAAAAATAAAGTTGGCTTGGTACCTATAGCTCAAGCAGCTAGGGTGCCAGACACATACGCCAGATCTGACAGATTCGAATCCAGCCCAGGCCTGCTAAACAACAGTGACAACTATGACAAAAAATAGCCAGGTGTTATGCCAGGCACCTGTAGTCCCAGCTACTTGGGAGGCTGAGGCAAGAGAATTGCTTAAGCCCAAGAGTTTGAGGTTGCTGTAACCTGTGACACCATGGCACTCCACCAAGGGCAACATAGAGAGACTCTGTCTCAAAAATAAATAAATAAAAATAAGTTGTTTTCTTTACAAAGTTCGCTTTAAAAACACTTGAACATGTATAAGTAATACTCTATCTTGACATTTAAGAAACTAATGTTGATATCACTGAGATCTATTTTCAGTGATCTAGAGAAATAGTAAAAACAATGACAAAAAAAATCAGATCCTTAAATGACCCAAGACCTTCAATGAAATGCCTTCAAATTCTGAAAAACATTTTATCAGAGCAAATAAAATAGAAACAATGATAAATTTAGCATGATTTTTACTTCACCTCACTTTTTTAAAATCTGTCTACATTGAATAAGTTTATCCACTCTGAGTTCCTTCTCAGAGCAGAAACCATATGAGAAAAATCAAAACTGGGGTTTCAGTTTATATTCCAGTTGAATAAATTTCTCCAGTGACTGTACATTAAGTACTAGAATGCCTTACCATTAATATTTATAGAAATAGTAAAAGTTCTAAAAATGGCCACCCAAGAGATTATTTTTGGCTGAACTCACTATGTGAGCTTTATTCCAAATAAGCTTAACATATATTAAGTATGTTTCAGAAAAACAACTGAGTTCAGCAGAAATTAATATTTATGTGGCAACCTCAGATCAATTAATGCCAACCTCTGACTTCCTTGATGAAAACTTCCTAGATTAATGTTAATAACTGAGTTTGAATTGTCAGTGTAATGGTGAGTATGATAATCTCAGTCACTATTTTAAATGCTAATTCTAGATATCCTCTGACTGTAAATGACAACTTAATGAAGTTGAGAATTCCAAGAGGACCAAATAATTTTATCCTTGGGAGACCTACTTTAAAAGGGATACCTGCATTAATAAAATTAGAGCCATTTGAACATGTCTTGAGAACAATGGTTTCTCAAAACTAGCATGAAGGAACCCAGTACAATGGTTCAAGTTGGGCCGTTAGCAAGCATTTTGAGTATTTATAAATTTACCTATGAAAAAGAATCTGCAGGACAGTGCCTGTGGCTCAGTGAGTAGGGCGCTGGCCCCATATACCAAGAGTGGCAGGTTTGAACCTGGCCCCAGCCAAACTACAACAGAAAAATGGCCAGGCATTGTGGCAGGTGCCTGTAGTCCCAGCTACTCGGGAGGCTGAGGTAAGATAATTGCCTAAGCCTAAGAGCTGGAGGTTGATGTGAGCGGTGATGCCACAGCACTCTACCAAGGGTAACAAAGTGAAACTCCATCTCTAATAAAAAAGAATCTGCAGTATTTGGAGGGCTGGAAAGGTTATTGCCTTTCATTAAGCTTAACTAGAATCCATTTTCAGAATTTGGATCTTAAAGAAAGTGTATTTTTGTATCCTAAAAAACTAAATTTCATATATAAAGGAAAAATAAGACAAGTAACCATTTAGGGAATTTATGAAGATTATAACTGCCCTACAGAAAATGCTCCAGTTCTGTATTATGCACAGATCCAGATAATAGACCCACCAGTATAAAACCACCCAAAAGCTAAAGCTCAGAGTTCATATAACAGGTAAAACAAAGCAATAAGGTACTACTGAACAGGATGAATGGAAGAACAGCATCCTACATATCAATTTTATCAATTAACATGAACCATCTGAATGTCCCACACAAGAGACATAGGCTTGATGAATGGATAAGAAAATGCATCCTGTGGTGGGAGGTAAGACAGCATACTACAGCCAGGTTTCCACAGAGGCACTCATCCAGAAGGAGTTAAAAGACAGAAGTTTAGCAAGTAAGCCAATGGTTTGGAGCTGAGCCAAGGGAGAAGGTTGAAGAATGCACATCAACCCTGCTGAGGCAAGCTGTGACCCCCTATGATACAAACAAAAGGTACTAAATCCATCACTGAGCAGATGGGAGTCCCCTTCCCCATGGAAGTGCTTGCAGTAAACTTCATACAAACTGGCGAGCAGAGTTCAAACATCCTCACATTCCATCCCGCAGGAGAGACCCTCTAAGAACTAGACCTCCTACATATACTAGGGTGCCGTGGCACTCTCCTTCCAGGCATAAAACTGTATATACTCTATACCTGCAACTCTGAACTCCCAGCACTCTCACCCCAAGGTCTGGAAGCCTGTCCCCCATGGAGTCCAGATTCTTGCGCATTTTCTCGAGTGGTATGGACAGAGGAAGGGCCCTTGCTTGGCTGTGCTGATTCTGTGGCACGGGAGTAAGGAGAGGACAGTCAGCTGAGAGAGAACCATACAGGAGCGGGGGCGGTACCCCAGGCATAGAACAACAGGAGTAGTGGGAACAATAAGTCTCATGCCCCTGGGGCTATCCCGGACAGACACACCCTGTCTCTCTGGGCAACCGGAGGAAGCCAGGCACCTTCTCTTGTGGCAGCCACTGGCAGATGGATCTGGGATGTGAGTAAAGTGAGCGCAGGGACTAGGACGTGTGCGCAGAGCCAGCAGAGTCCCAGGACAGGGCTGAGCCAGAGAACTGCTTTACTGAGGTTAAGACACACCCAGCTCCCAGGGGATCATAGCTGAGACAAAGGAGAGCAGGCAGAAGCTGGAATTGACAGCTCAACGTGAGCTCTAATTGCTTGCTGCTGCCCAGTACTGAGTCATGGTTTCTGTCACCTCAAGCAGCATTTGATAGCTGGGACAGAAACAAACTCTGCCAAAATGTGCTGTTCTACCAGCAACATCAATCAAAGGAAGGGCTGGAACTGAGTGAACCACCCCAGCCTCCATAAGCACCCGAGGTCTTCAGGCATTTCCCCCTGCCAGATAGTGGCCAAAAACAGTGACCTGGCTGAGGAGATAAAGATCTCCCTCTGACTCAGGCAGGCATAAACCCCTGAGGCACCTTCTCACTGGGGGGAACTGGTTCACAGCCCTATGGGGGTTACCAGTGACTGGGTATGACAGAGGTGGGGAAGGAGGTATCAACCTTCCCAGACTAATTTATTTGCTGGGTTGGTCCTTCTGACCTCACAGAGCACCAGAGCCAGTCATACCTGAGCTACCAGCAGACCCCTGCTGTCTAGTTGCCAGAGACCTTTTGAACTTTCCCACCTGAGACCAGTCCTGACTGGGACAATTGATTTAGACTTCTTGAACAGGGCCAATCACCCAAGGACTATCCAAAGTGGTACCCTGGGTGTGTGGTTGTGACAAGGTGTGTTTTTCCTTTTCCAATTGTTGTCTGTGGGGGGTGGGGTGACTCAATTGCTGGTATTTCTCCACAACTGAGACTGCAACCCAGAGTAACTGATTTACTAGGGTAGACAGAGGCCAGCTGAAAACAAGACAGAGCAACTTAGCCCCACCAAACTAAGGAGGCCCCCAGTTTATCAGGCCATAGCACTGTAGGGATCCTTGGCAAAGCTCTAGGATAAAAGGTACAGACACGAGTTCCAATCTTTGGGAAAAGGGCCAGTTAATCACTACTGGAGAGCCCAACCCAACTTCTCCTTATCTGCTCATCTAGCCAAACGGTGTAAATTTAGCATGGAGCAGAATCAGCGGAAAAACTCTGGTAACATGAATAACCAGAGTAGATCAACCCCCCAAAGAAAGGATATGGCATAATGACTAATGCAGATGCAACTGAAGATCCCATCCATAAACAGATGGCTGAGTTGTCAGAAATCGAGTTCAGAGTCTAGATAGCAAATAAAATCAACAGAATGGAAGAAAAAAGGAAGTCAGAATTTCAAGTAATTACTCAAAAGATGTCTCAAGAATTCAATGATTTCAAAGATAAAATGACCAAAGATTTAGATACATTGAGGCAAAGAGCTTGTGACTCTCAAAGATCTGAAAGATATGGTAGAATCCCTCACTAATAGAATGGAGCAGACAGAAGAAAGGGTCTCTGACATTGAAGACAAAGCTTTTGAACACACCCAAGCACTCAAAGAGGAAGAGAAATGATGAGCAAAAATAGATCATTCTCTCAGAGAGCTCTGGGATAATTCAAAGAAAACTAATATTCGCCTTATAGGAATCCCTGAAGGTGATGAAGTTGCTTCACAAAACACAAAGGCTCTTCTTCATGAAATTATGAAAGAGAACTTTCTAGATATGCCAAGAGATTCTGAAATTCAGATAGCAAACAGTTTCAGAACCCCAGCATGACTCAACCTGAATAAGACATCCCCCAGGCACGTCATAATTAACTTCACTAAAGTTAGTATGAAAGAGAAAATTCTAAAAGCAGCCAGATGTCAGAAAACCATAATCTACAAGGGGACAAATCTTAGAATGACTACAGATCTCTCTGCTGAAACCTTTCAGGCTAGAAGAGGATGGTCATCAACTTTTAATCTCCTAAAACAAAACAACTTTCAACCCAGGATCCTGTATCCAGCTAAACTGAGTTTCATCTATGATGGAGAAATTAAATACTTTAATTACATTCACATGTTGAAGAAATTTGCCATAACTAAAGCAGCTCTACAGGATATTCTCAGACCTATCCTCCATAATGACCAATGCAATCCTCCACAACAAAAGTAATCTCATTCAGAAACTTTTGATCAAATTCCAACTTCCATAATGGTGAAAGGATTAAAAATGACCACTGCACGTTCAAAAAACTCAATAACCAAAATTTTACCAGGCTTATCAATAGTCTCAATTAATGTGAATGGCTTAAATTGTCCTCTAAAGAGGCACAGATTCGCTGACTGGATACAAAAACTCAGGCCAGATATCTGCTGCATACAAGAATCTCAACTTATCTTAAAAGATACATATAGACTCAGGGTAAAAGGATGGTCATCTATATTCCAGGAAAATGGAAAACAGAAAAAAGCAGGTTTTGCAATTTTATTTGCAGATATAATAGGCTTTAAACCAGCAAGGATAAGGATGGTCACTTTATATTTGTTAAGGGTAATACTCAATATGATGAGATTTCAATTATTAATATTTATGCACACAATCAGAATGCATCTCAACTTATAAGAGACACTCTAACAGGGATGAGCAACTTGATTTCTTCCAGCTCCATCATAGTCAGATATTTCAACTCTCTTTTGGCAGTGTTGGATAAATCCTCCAATAAGAAGCTTAGCAAAGAAAAGATTCTGCACAGCCAAGAAAATAATCAAGATAGCAAACAGACAACCTACAGAATGGAAGAAAATATTTTCCAGCTATACACATACATCCTATAAAGAGCTAATAATCATAGTCTACAAATAACTCATGCAAATCATCAAGACGAAAAACAGAAAAACCTTATTTAGAAGTGTGCCAAAGATGTGAAGGGAAGCTTTTCAAAAGAAGATAGACAAATGGCAAAAAAAAAATGAAAAAAAATTAATATCACTAGTCACCAGGGATATAAAAATCCTATTCAAGTGGATTTTATTTTAAAAAATCCAAAAATGATAGATGTTGGCATGGGTGCAGAAAGACAGGAATGTTTGTACACTATTGGTGGGATTTCAAATTAGTAAAACTCTATGGAAAACAATATGGAGATTCTTCAAAGAACTAACAGTAGGCATATCATTCAATCTAGCAACCCAACTACTGGGTACTTACGCAAAAGAAAAGAAATAATTTTACTAAAAGACACCTGTATGCAAATGTTTAAGGCAACACAATTCACAGTTGCAAAGATGTGGAATCAACCCAAATGCTCATGAATTAATTAGTAGGTTAACAAAATGTGGTTTATACATACCACAGAGTACTACTCAGCCATAAAAAATAATGAATTATTGCCTAGTGGAACAATCTGGATGGAACTGGAGACCATTATCCTAAGTATCAAATGAATGAAAAATGAATAGAAAAACAAACACTGAATGTATGTAACATCAAATTTGAACTAATGAGCACACATATGCACAGAGGGAAGTAAAACTCAGTGAAATCAAGCCAAGTGGAGTGGACAGGAAGGGACGGGCAAAACATTCCTAACAAGTACAGTGAATACTATCTGAATGATGGGCACACTTATAACCCTGACTCAGGCATTACAAATGTGATCCATGTAACCAAAAACATTTGTATCCCCATAATATTTTGAATTTTAAAAAACATTTTAAAGAAATAATATATGTATATACTTGTAATGACATTCAACCTATACTGTCTAATCTATTGAAATGTTTTTAAAATGGGGGGGGAGGGATCACCAACGACCTGAGAGGTACAGTCATTAAAAATGACTAATATTACAGTTTTATATTTGCAAAATGAAAAAGCAATTTCATAAAACAAGTAAAAACCAGATATACTCTTTTTTGTCTATCTTAAAATGCTGGGGGTTTTTATCTGAAAATATTACAGTGGTACAAACATTTTTGGTTACATGTATCAAGTTTTTTATGCTTATGTCAGAGTATTAGTGTGCTCATTACCCAAATAGACTGGAAAAGTCTTTATTTCGCCTTAATATATAAAACTTAATTTTGCAGGATTAAAAATTATTGTCTAGTAGTTGCTCTGTTTAAGAAGATTGCAGATGCAGCCCTAACGCCTTCTGGCTTATAAAGTCTTCACTGAGAAGTCTGCAGTTGGTCTGTTGCTTTTTCCTTTGCAGGGTACTTGACATTGTTGTCTCACAGCTGGCAGGAGACCTCTTTTATGTTGACTTTAGCCAGTCTGATGACTATGTGTCTTGGTGATTGCCTTTTTGCAACAAATCTCCCAGATGTTTGTTGAGCTTCTTGTACCTGGACGTCTAAATCTGTAGCAAAACCAGGGAAGTTTCCTCAATTATTTCCTCAGATAGGTTTTCCAGACCTTACCTGTGTTCTTCTTCACTCTCAGGAATGCCTACAATGATTCTTATATTTGATTATTTCAAACAATCTCATATTTCTTGTAGGCTTTGTTTGTTCCTCTTAATTCTCTATTATTTATTTTTGACTGACTGAGTGCAGGCAGCACAAAAGAGTTGTCTTGGTCTAGTCTATTCTTAAAACTTTCCATGGCTCAGCACCTGTGTCTCAAGTGGCTAAGGCACCAGCCACATACACCTAAGGTGGCGGGTTTGAATCCCCAGCCCAGGCCTGCCAAACAACAATGGCCGGGTGTTGTGGCAGGTGCCTGTAGTCCCAGCTACTTGGGAGGCTGAGGCAGGAGACTCGCTTGAGCCCAGGAGTTGGAGGTTGCTGTGAGCTGTGAGCTGTGATGCCACAGCACTCTACCCAGGGGGATAGCTTGAGGCTCTGTCTCAAAAAAAAAACTTTCCACTGTGTTTTGTATTTCCTTAAATGAAGTTCTCATTTCCAGAAGGTCGACTTGTTTTTTTTTTAATTTAGTTTTTGCTTTTTTAACCATTCTATTATTATTAGAATTTTATTATAACTATTATATCATTATTATAATAATCTTAAAGTTTTCTTAGAATATTAATAGTAATAATAGTATTACTATACTATTACATTAACAAGATAAATATATAAATTTTTTTCTTATTGATTGAGTACTCTGTAGATTCTAGTTATCAGGCTTTTTTTTTTTTAATTTATCAATCTTTCAGTAAATATTTCATTCAGTTCCTGAATTTTTTTCTGGTTTCTTTGCGTTGGTTTTCCACTTTCTCTTGGACTTCATTGAGCTTCCTTACAATCCATGTTTGAAATTCTTCATCCGTCATTTCAATACTTTCTTTTGGTTGCTATTTATTCCTAGAGAGCTGATATTTCCTTTTGAGGGTGTCTGTTCAGTCTGATTTTTCATGAAGTTCTTTTGCTGATTCCTCTTCATCTGGGACAGCTCTCACTTCTTATTTTTGGCCTTTCTTTTGTTTGTAGATGGGGATCCTCCCCCCACTTGTAAAAGAGTATAGCATATGTGGGGTATGAAAAGCTTTTTGGTGCTTTTCTGGTGATCTATGTTCATGATGGATGCCTTGGTTATAGATGCCTTTAGTATGGGGTTTTCTCAGCTGCTAGCTGTTTGTAGGCTTCAGCAATGGTAATCTATGTATGTATGTGGACAGATTCCCTGTCTCTGATGAGGGAGGGTGGAAGTGTTTGGAATCCTTTCTCTTTCCCCAGCCTGGGGTCTTCTTAATAGCTGAAGTATATTGGCACACCAAGCTCAATCTTCGAGACCACTGGAGCCTATGGGTGAGAATCAACCACACCTGTGTGACTGAGCCAGGAGCAACGGTGAAAGGCTGTCATATTGACACCCCTGCCTGTAAGGGGCACTTGCAGGACAGAACATGCTGCAGGGTTTTGGGAATTGTGACAGGCACCAACTGCTCAGGAAAGGCACAGCAATGTCCCAGGCAACAGGCAGGGCCCTGGAGCTTGCAAATGAGTCCGTGTCCCCACCGCAACAGTGGGTTGGGGGCTGTGAGTGGGGGTGTGGGAGGAGAATCAGGGCAGTGTTGCTTCCGGTGAACTTGCCCTCAGGCTCCATAAAATCTGGAAAGGCAGAGGGGGATCAGAAGTCTGTTCCCAGGCCACCAGGGAGGGTCTGAGGTGGCCCCATCAGCCAGACAGTGTCCTTGTGGAGCTGGAACCTTCTGAGACCCACAGTCTGGCTGTCTGAATCAGTTCCTCTTTTCTCTCTTCCCCTGCTCCGCAGTTGCCCTCTGGGTCTAACAGCAGGCAGGGGCTCACACTAGCCTCGCTCACACTGCTGAGCTCCCCCTGGTGGAGGGGCTGGGGGCCTCCCTGTCTGGGACCTGCCTTAGCTGAGAGTGGGCTACTGTATGGGGTACTCCACATGTGCTCTGCTCTCGGACCCATGCTACTGTCCTATAGGGTCTGCCCTCGAGGGCACCCTTTCCTCCAAGGTTAGTTCATAATCTCCTCTCCATGACCCAGAGCAACAGGATTAAACTCTATGGGTACAGGATCTGGCCTGTGGGGCTGTCCAAAGGTCCCAGAATATCAATCTCTGACTGTGCCAGGGAGAGGAGTGCTGGTCCAGAGTTATCTTTGATGCCCCTCTGCTTCAGTTGTGCCCTGCTCTGATGGAGCCTGGGCAGGCAGAAATGGGGAGGGCTGGTGAGCAGGGAGCTCAGGGTCTAACACCCCTCAGTGCACTGCAGGTCTTAAGAGAAAGGGTGTGAGCCCACTCTCCAAGGCCTCAGTGTGGTAGGAGCACCAGCAGTGGAAGCAGCTGCTCTGAGAACCTGGACTCATTTCTCTCAGTAGCCATGGATGGGTGGGGGAAGGGGAGGCAAAGAGTCCATACGGAGGAAATATAGAATTGTCACCTCTGTCTCTCTCTCTGGAAGACAGCCCATCCAGAATGTCCAGGCTCTGGGGGGTCACACAGATCCCTAGGGACCCACCAGGCCCCAGTGGTCCCTGCAGTCTGGTCCAGAGTTGGGAAATGTTTCTGTGGGAATAAGTGAGACAAAAACTGAGGGGCTGAAGCCCCTGGGGACACGAAGGTGCAGGGTGGGTGGAGAAACCATGCGGCACCGACATTCTCAGCTCAGGTCTACGTTTGTGGGAAGCGACGACCCTGAGGGCACTGAAAGTCAGATACTTTGTCTTCAAGAAGCTCCCAGATCACTGGCAGCAATCATTGGGGGTTCCTGAGGGTAGAAATTCTCTGCAGCAGCTCGGGAGTCCACTGAGTACCAGAGATGGGAGGGAGGGAGAAACAAACCAAACACTTACACTGCTCTCTGAGTCTAGTCCTCTGCCTGTATCTTGCTCCTTCTTTTTCTGCTCTGGAACTTTTTCCTGTGGAATCTCTGGTAGGTTCTGGGACTTTTCCCTTGAGATTAATCCCAATCTGTTTGTTTCCTTATTTTTCATCTAAAACTTTGTCTTTGCTCTGAGATAATCTGACCACTTGTGTGTCCCCAGTGCACCATCTTCTCCTGACCTCCCAGAGACACTTTTTTTTTCTGAGATGGAGTCTCACTATGGCGTCTAGGGTAGAGTGCTGTGGTGTCACAGCTCACAGCAACCTCAAACTCTTGAGCTTAAGTGATTCTCTTGTCTCAGCCTCCCAAATACAGGCACCCATCACAAATCCTGGCTATTTTTTGTTGTTGTTGCTGCAGTTGTCATTGTTATTTAACTGGCCTGGGCTGGATTCAAACCTGCCAGCCTCAGTGCATGAGGCCAGTGCCATAACCACTGTGCCACAGGCGCCAAGCCTCAGATATACTTCTTATTAATATTTTAAATAATGTTAATGTCTATTATTATTTTTAATTGGATTACTTATTTTCTTGCTATTGAGTTGTTTAGTTTCCTTATATACTTTGGATATTAACCATTTATCAGATGTATGGTTTACAAATAGTTTTAATTGAAAAATCATAATTGCCTACATTTATAAGGCACAATGTGATATTTTGATACATTTCAATGTGATACATGTGAAATCATTAAATTAAGCTAATTAGCATATCTACCATGCTTATCACTTTTTGTCATAAGCTGGTTTATGATCTTGGTAATTTTAAAACATACATTATAACTATAGTCACCCTGCTGTGCAGCAGTTCTCAAAACATATTCCTCCCATCTGAACTTCATGCCCTTCACTAACAACTCCCCATTTTTTCTTTCCCCACACTATACCCAGCACCTTGTAGTCATTATTCTACTCTCTACTACTGCAAGTTAAACTTTTAGATTTCACATGTAGGTATATGTAGTAAAGGTATATGTAGTATACTATATATACCTAGGTATATGTAGTATACTATATATACCTAGGTATATATAGTATTTTCCTTTCTGTGCCTGGCTTATTTCACTCGGCATAATGTCGTGTAGGTTTATCCACATTGTTGTAAATGACAGTATTTCTTTCTTTTTTAAGGCTGAATAGCATGCCACTGTGTATCTACATGACATTTTCTTTATCTATTCATCTGTTGATGAAAATGAAAATTGGGCTCAGCACCTGTAGCTCAAGCGGCTAAGGCATCAGCCACATACACCAGAGCTAGTGGGTTCAAACCCAGCCTGGGCCTGCCAAATGATAATGACAACTACAACCAAAAAACACCCAAGCATTGTGGTGGGTGCCTATAGTCCCAGCTACATGGGAGGCTCAGGCAAGAGAATTGCTTAAGCTCAGGAGTTAGAGGTTGCTGTGAACTGTGATGCCACGGCACTCAATCCAGGATGACAGCTTGAGGCTCTGTCTCAAAAAAAAAAAAGAAAAGAAAAGAAAAGAAATGAACCCCTGGCTGAATCCCTGCCCCCACTTCCTTTCACACCTTCCAGCCCACAGGTGGTTGTGACCACTGCCTGGAGGGAGGTGGCAGCCAGTAATGCCAGGAAAACTCCTCTGAGGGGACATTATGGAGCTGGAAGCACCCTTGGAGGAGTCTGAAAGCCAGAGGAAGGAGAGGCAAAAGAGCTTTATGGATATCGGAATTTCAGATAAGGGATTACTAACCTGTACTTCCCTTATAGGGTTGTTATGAAGATTTAAACAAGATAAGATGAAAACACATTACACAATGCTGAGTGATAGAAAGAAGTCAAGGCACCATTTTGATTCAGATAAGAAATCAAAAACAAGAGAAGATGATGTTGTGGATGACTTGGATGCTCCCAAGCCCAAAAAACCTAAAATGAAAGAGAACCTAAATGGAGATGCTGAAGAAGGATTTAATAGACTTTCAGATGAATTCTCTAAATCTCATAAGTAAAGAAGAAAAGATCTACCAAATGGAGATATTGATGAATATGAAAAAAAATCAAAACGAGTATCATAGTTAGATAGTTCTACTCATAAATCAAATGACAATAAACTGGAGGAAACACTAACATGTGAACAAAAAGAAGGAGCCTTCTCAAATTTTCCTATTTCTGAAGAAACTATAAAGCTTCTGAAAGGTCGAGGTGTAACATATCTCTTTCCTATTCAAGTTAAGACCTTTGGTCCTGTATATGAAGGAAAAGACTTAATAGCTCAAGCACAGACAGGAACAGGAAAGATACTCTCTTTTGCCATCCCCTTGATTGAAAGACTCCAAAGAAATCAAGAAACAATTTTAAAAAGCCGCTCACCAAAGGTACTTGTTTTGGCACCAACAAGGCAACTGGCAAACCAAGTAGCCAAAGACTTCAAAGATATAACTAGGAAGCTCAGTGTGGCATGCTTTTATGGTGGAACATTGTATCAAAGCCGAATTAATCATATTTGAAATGGTATTGACATCTTGGTTGGGACCCCTGGTCGTATCAAAGACCATTTGCAGAGCAGCCGATTGGATCTTTCTAAACTGCGCCATGTTGTGCTTAATGAAGTGGATCAGATGTTAGATTTAGGTTTTGCTGAGCAAGTTGAAGATATTATTCATGAATCCTACAAAACTGATTCTGAAGACAATCCTCAGACTTTACTTTTTTCTGCAATCTGCCCACAATGGGTATACAAAGTTGCAAAAAAATACATGAAATCCAGATATGAACAGGTTGACCTTGTTGGAAAAATGACTCAAAAGATTGCAACTACTGTGGAACATTTGGCCATCCAGTGTCATTGGTCTCAAAGGCCAGCAGTTATTGGAGATGTCCTTCAAGTCTACAGTGGGTCTGAAGGGAGGGCTACTATTTTCTGTGAGACCGAGAAGAATGTAACTGAAATGGCCATGAATCCACACATAAAACAGAATGCCCAGTGTTTACATGGAGACATTGCACAATCACAAAGAGAAATTATGCTGAAAGGCTTCAGAGAAGGTAGTTTTAAAGTTTTAGTGGCAACCAATGTGGCTGCCTGTGGCTTGGATATTCCTGAGGTTGACCTGGCCATTCAAAGTTCTCCTCCTCAGGATGTTGAGTCCTATATCCACTGCTCTGGATGCACAGGTAGAGCTGGCTGGACAGGGATTTGTATAGGTTTTTATTAACCAAGAGAAAGAGGTCAACTAAGATATGTGGAACAAAAAGCAGGAATTACTTTTAAATGTGTAGGTGTTCCTTCTACAATGGATTTAATTAAGTCTAAAAGCATGGATGCCATCAGGTCTCTGGCTTCAGTTTCTTATGCTGCTGTTGATTTTTTCTGACCATCGGCTCAGAGACTGATAGAAGAGAATGGGGCAGCGGATGCATTGGCTGCAGCATTAGCCCACATTTCTGGTGCATCAAACTTTGAACCACGATCTTTAATCACCGCTGATAAGGGGTTTGTGACCATGACTTTGGAAAGCCTAGAGGAAATATAGGATGTCAGCTGTGCTTGGAAAGAACTTAACAGAAAGCTGAGTAGTAAT
>CAUYTI010009773.1:0-10422 GCA_963575145.1 Galago senegalensis
ATGGAATACTATGCAGCCATTAAGAAGGATGGAGACTTTACATCCTTCATGTTCACATGGATGGAGCTGGAGAATGTTCTTCTGAGCAAAGTATCACAAGAATGGAGGAAAAAGTATTCAATGTACACACCCCTATTATGAGACTAATTTAAACTTTTTATATGAAAGCTATAACCAAATAGCCTAAGAATGTGGGAAGGGGGAAGGGAGAAGGGAGGGGGAAAGGATGGAAGGAGTGGGTTAGGAGAGATCACTTCTGAGGCTTAACTTATAGGGGTACAGGTGAATCTAAGAGTAGAATATGAACGTTTTAAAGCAATAACTGAGAAAATGACATGAAGGCTGTGTTGACCAGTTTGACGGAAGTATTTCAGATTGCATGTGAAAACCCCGCACTGTACCCCAGAAGTGCATTACTGTACATAGTTACCATTCAATTAAAAAAAAAAAGAAAAAAAAATAAAGAAAAGATTGATTGGCTGACAGGAGTGAGGGGGATGGTGAAGAAAGCGTCCTTCAGCTCATGAATTGAATACCAAATTCTAGAAGGAAGAATTAGACTGATTAAAATGCAAAGGTTTGTGATGGTGGGGTGGATGGTGTCCGTCTGGGCATTTACTTTCCTTAGGCCCTGGACAAGTCAGTAATCATTGACACCAGGCTTTTTAACTGGAAGGAAAGGAGTGTTTCAAGGAGACTGGCAAGGAACCAATATGCCTGTTTCCCGAAGCCAGGTGATACATATTGCAATCTCAGCCCTGGCCTCCCGGGAAAAGAGATATTGGAGTACTGCATTACTACTGGTGGTTGGTGGCTTGCCATTCCTGTGGGGTTGATTTCAGCCAAAACCTGGGAGATCTGTATCTGCCAAGTGTGGAGGCACTCTTCTTGGGCTTTTTAAAAGGTAGAAGAGGAGTGTTCCAAGGAGACTGGCAAGGAACCAATATGCCTATTTCCTAGAGCTGGGTAATATATATTGCAATCCCAGCCTTGGCCTCGCAGGAAAGGAGATATTAGAATACTGCACGATTACTGGTGGTTGGTAGCTTGCCAGTCTCATGGGGTTGTTTTCAGCCAATTCCTGGGGGAGCTGTATCTGCCAACTGCAGGAGGCACTTTTCCTGAGCTGTAGTCTTTTCAAATTCTTTGAAGAAGATGTACTCATCCCCAACAGGGCTGGAAAACAGGATATAGGTTGGAAAACAGACACCATCAGGACAGCTCCAGCTGCTCTGATGGAGAGAGTGGACTGGAGTTTTTGCAACAGTTCTCATGCCAGCAATGGTATGGGCAGTCCAGCATAACCAAAAAGAAGTGGGTGACTTGACTGTGTAGAAAAAAAAAAAAAAACCCTAATCTTTGTAACTGTTTGAACCCAACAACAAACCTGGACAGCAACTATGCATCTTTAGCAAGAAGATGATTAAGTTAAACATCCTAATCCAGGGGAACACCCATTGTGATGGCATCCATGGAGACCATGTAGTGACTTCATCCTGGAATGTCTTGGAATCCAGGATTCTGGTCAAAGAAACTCAATGGACTTTTCTGATAACTTCAGCTGGTGTCATGAAACTGTTTCATCCAGGACATTTCTTAGTTCTCCATTCATACACAGAGAAGTGATGGCAAGGAACTAAATTCCTGTTTCCCCAGAGCCAGGTGATACATAATGCAATCCCAGCCCTGGGATTTCTACCTTATTCATTACACTAATAGCTGAAATTCCAGTAACAAGTCTGACACATAAATTTTGATTTTGTACAGCAGTGAGACTCAAGCTCCATTCCAGATGGTAAAATAGCATAAAATGGTCTTTGTTGTATTTTTTGATATAGATTTTAATTTTTTCACTTTCAATAGGTTGCTGTGCCATCACAGATCACAGAAACCTCCATCTTCTGTTCTCATATGACTTGTATCAAACCTTTCAAGAGGTACTAGTACCTATATTATCCATTTTTCAAAGCCTAGAAAAAGAAGGAATTCTTCCCAACACATACTATGAAGCAAATATTACCCTGATACCCAAGGCAGGAAAGGATACAGCCAACAAAGAAAATTATATCCCAAATTTGTTAATGAATATAGATGAAAAATATTCAATAAGATATAGCAAATAGAATTAAACAACACAACACAAAAGTCATACACCATGGGCAATTAAGTTTTATTGCAGTTTTACATGTTTTGTTCAACATATGAAAATCTAAAAATATAGTACATCAATCAATAAAATAAAAACAAAGACTAAGTGGTTCTCTCAATTGACACAGAAAAAGTCTTTGATAATATCCAGCATCCTTTCATGATCAGAATTATTAAGAAAATAGGCATAAAAGGGATGGACATTTTTTAAATTGATACAGGCCATTTATATCAAACCCACAGCCAATATCATATTGAATGGTATAAAATTGAAAACATTTTCACTCAGATCAGGAACAAGGCCAGGATGCCCATTGTCTTCACTGCTATTTAACATAGTAATGGAAGTCTTGGCTATCGCAACCAGGCAAGAGAAGGTGATCAAGGGTATCCAAATAGGGTCATAGGAGATGAAATCCCCACTCTTCACTGATGAGAAGATCCAATATCTGGAAAATACCAGAGACTCAATTTCAAAACTCTTAGAAGTGATGAAGTAATAAAGGAACATCTCAGGATACAAATCAATATTTACAAGTCAGTAGCATTTATATAGACCAACAATAGTCAAGCTGAAGAAAAAATAATGGACACTGCTCCCTTTACAATAGTGCCAGAAAAGATGAAATATCTGGGAATTTACCTAACAAAGTATGTAAATGATCTCTATAAAGATAACTCTGAATCTCTGAGAAAAGTAATAGCTAAAGAAGCTAACAAATAGAAAAACATACCATTCTCACAGCAGGGTAGAATCAACATTGTAGAAAGGTCCATACTACGGAAAGCAATATACAGATTTAATGTAATCCCTATTAAAGCACCATTGTCATACTTTAAATAACTTTAAAAAATAGAACTTTGTTTTATATGGAATCAGACAAAAGCTTGAATAGCAAATACATTACTCAAAATTAAGAACTAATCAGGGGGCCTCACATTACCAAACTTCAGTCTATACTATAAGTCTCAAAACAACATGAAACTGGCTCAAAAACAGAGAGGTAAATTTATGTAACAGAATAGAGAACCAGGAGGTGAACCCAGCTGCTTATCATCGTTTGATCTTCAACAAGCCTATCAAAAATATTCAGTGTGGTAATGACTCCCTATTTATCAAATAGTACTAGGTGAACTGAATGGTGACCTATAGAAGACTGAAACTGGATGCTCACCTTTCACCATTAACAAAAATTAATTCTCATTGGATAAAAGAATTAAACTTAATATATGGAACTATAAAAGTACTAAAAGAGAGTGCAGGAAAATCACTTAAATAAATTGGCCTGGTGGAATATTTTATGAGAAGGAACCCCCAGACAATTGAAGCAACACCAAAAATCCATTAACTGGGATATGATCAAACTCAAAAGCTTTTGCACAGTCAAGAGCACAATCGGTAAAGCAAACAGACAACTTTCAGAATTGGAGAATATTGTTGCAGGTTATTTTTTTCTGACAATGGTCTAATAACAAGAACCTACAGAGAACTCCAACTAATCTATAAGAAAAGAGTAAATATACCATTACTGTGTGGACAACAGATTTGAACTGAAATTTCTCAGATGAAGACAGAGGTATGGAATACAAACACATGAAAAAAATCGTCATCATCCTTAATCATCAGAGACATATAAATCAAAAGAACTTTGAATTAACATCTAATTTTAGTAAGAATAGCCTACATCACAAAATCCCAAAACTACAGATCTTGACATTGATGCATAGAGAACACCTCTACACTATTGGTGGGAATGCAAGCTAATATGAAATTTTGGAAAGAAATTTGGAGAACACTCAGGAAACTATAAGCAGACATAACTTTCAGTCCTGCAATTCCTCTATTATCTATACACCCAGTTGATCAAAATTATTTTACAACAAAGACATTTGCATCAGAATGTTTATTGCAGTGCAAATCTTAATATCCAAGACATGAAAACAACATGTGCCCAACATCCCATGAATGGATTAATAAATTGTGGCATAAGTACCTCATGGAATATTATGCAGCTGTAAAAAAGATAGAAACTTCACATCTTTTATGTTTACCTGAATGGATCCAGAACATAGTCTTCTTAGTTAAGTATCTCAACAATGGAAAAAAAAAAAAAAGAATCCAATGTACTGAATACTACTATGAAATCAAGATAAAACCACACACACATTCATACAAATGGAAAAACATAACTACAGTCCAGAAAACAGAATGGAAGAGGAGAGAGTATGGAGGGGAGCATGAATATGGTTGAAGGGAGGGTATTTGGGGGACTTTACCTAATGTGCATGATGCAATGGTACATTCAAAAATTATTAATAATAAGTTTAATTGTGATGGATGTGTTACAATATGAAATGTTTAATGTAAATATTTCATATTGTATGTCAAAGCAGTACCCTGAACTCCAGAAATGCATTAATGTACAAAGTTATGATTTCATAAAAAATAATTTAAAAATATTAACAAAACAAAACAAACAAAATAAAGATGGTAAGCCATGGCAACCACCATTGTGATGTCATCCATGGTGACCATCCATTTTAACTTCATTCTGGAATGTCATGTGTTCCAGGCTTCTGGTCAAAGATACTCAATTGATGATTCAGCTGATATCCTATGAGTTTTTGATCCAGATCAATTCTCAGTCTTCTATCCACAAACAGAGAAATGATCTTGATTTTTGCTTTATTAATCACCTTAATAGTAGAGATTCCAGTCACTAGGTTGACACAACAGTTGAGATTTTGTACAGCAGTGAAACTCAAGCTGCATTTTAGATTGTAAAACTGCATAGAGACGTTCAAGAGGAGGCTCTTTTTTATTTTTATTTTTTTGAATGAGATTTTAATTTTGTCACTCTAGGTAGATTGCTGTTTCATCATAGGTCACAGAAAACTAAATCTCCTGGGCTGAGTCAATTGTTTTAGCTCAAACTCCCAGTAGCTTGATATAGAGGCACCTACCTCAAAGTCTAGTGATTTATTGTTGTAAACTGACTGGTACTGTTTTTTAACTCACCATCCTCACCATCACTTCAGAAATGAAATGTGGGATATTTTTCAAACTATCTTTTGTAGATAGATGTGGTTCTTCATTCCTCTCATCTTGGCAACTTGGGAGGCCCAGTCAGTTGGATTGTCAGAATTCCTAAATGGGAGAACAGCCTCAGCACTAGTGAGATACCCAACTCTGAAGGATAAAAAATGGCCAGATGTTATGCAGGCTCCTAGGATTCCACCTGAGCTAATAGGTTACCTTGCTGAGAACACGTGAAGTTTGCTGTGATCTATGATACCAGGGTACTATATGAAAGGCAACAAAATAAGACACTGTCTCAATGATTAAATGGAAAAAAAAAATTGCATTGAAGAAACTCCTCATTTTTCATTTTTTTTTTTATATAGAAAGAGACTTACTTTATTTACCACACTCAGTAAAGTTCTGTGGTATCTACATATCACAGCAACTTCCAACTCTCGGGCATAGGCAAATTTCTTATTTCAGCCATACAAGTAGCTCGGACTACAGATGCATGCCAATACCCTTGGTTCCTATTTTAAGTTTTGAACACAGATCTAGTGTTGAAAATTTTCCTACAGATTAAATGTCAACTAGATAAATTATTCTCTCATAGGAAATTTTTTTACAACACCTATTATTCAAGATTTCAGATTTTACACAACTCTAAACCTTTTATATCTTAGATTATTTAGTCACTCTATACTTCCTAAACAGCGAATTCTTGACTCAAGTCACTTGCTTTTATGCACACTAAAATATCCAGATTATACAATCCATCAGATATATTGCACTTTACAATCTGGGTCAGTATTCCCCTGGTCCCACTGAGTCCAAAACCAGGGATGAGACATCTCTGGAAGACCCCTACCCATCAGATCAACTGGCAGTCTCCTAAGGAACCAAGCACAATAGAACTTGTCCTGATTCATTGTTCTATACTCTTCCTGGGGACCACAATAAATCTTTTCCTTCATGTAGTTCTGTATTCCATCTGCCTGCCGGTCTTCTCTGGTAATTTTACTCTTGGAAACTGTACCTAGCACAATTAATTTCTTCTCTCTCTCTCTCTCTCTCTCTCCCTCTCTTTCTTTCCCTCCCTTCTTTCCTTCCTTCCCTCCTTCCCCTCTTCCTATCTTTCGTTATTTTTTCATGAGACTGACTCTCACTCTCTTCCCCAGGCTAGATTGTTCATGACCTCAGCCTTGCCAAAATTACATCTAACTCTTTGCTTGAAGTGATCTGGCTGCCTTTGCCACTGGAGTAGATGGAACTATAGATAAGAGATAAAACTTTTGTCTATCATTTCCATTTGAGTAGCAACCCAGTGGAAGATTAGGGCAGAGGTTGCCTGTCTGTTGTTCAGCCTTGTCTCTAACACAGGAGCTCAGGGGATCTGCCCAATTTGGCTTCCCAGAGCATCAAATTACTGTAGTAATACATGGGACAAGTCATTGAGCTCTACTTATGAAACAGGCTTATCAGAGACTTTGAGTATTTTCTAATTTTCAGGCCTTGGTGATACATATGGATTATATCAGAACTGTTTTATGTATGTGTGGTGGGAGATCACCACAACTATGCATTGATCTATTTTAACCTTATCAGGTTTCATTAGTTATTGTGTACTATACATGTGATCCAACAAAACTCTTCAACATTCATTGTGGCCAAGTAGCCAAAAGCTTAGACACACCTAGCATGGAATTCAGGATTGATGGGTATTTCAGGATAGGCTGATATTTACCACAATCATCATAATAACTTCAGGTATGGACTATAGTACTGGACACAATGCCTAACCAGATTTTGAGAGAGAAACTTCAGAGAGACACCTACCATTCACAACAAGCATATTCTAAAGAAGAAAATCAAACATCATGAAAGGTAGAACTGGGGGATACCACTGTGGCTCAAAGGAGTAGGGCAATGGCCCCACATACTGGAGGTGGTGGGTTCAAAGCCAGCCCCAGCCAAAAAAAAAAAAAAAAAAAAAAAAAAAAAGAAAAGAAAAGAAAAGTAGAACTGGGAATTGTGTGACATGCCATTTAGGCCTGTTAAATTATTGTCCAATCATTGGGCTCAATTTCTTATTTTATAACATCCCAAGGCAACATTAGTTATAAACCTCTCTCTTCCATTTGATTACAAATTCATGATTTAAAAAGGATAGCATAAGTTATTGAATGATTTAGCTATGGGTAGAAAACAAAATTTAGGAAGCAGGAATTGAGTGTAAACATAAGAATGCCATTTTTACGCTTTGAATACAACAACAAACCCAGACAACAACTACACATGCTTAGCAGGAATAAGATTAAGCTTAAAGATGGTAACTCTAGGCAACATCCATTGTGCTGTCCTCCAGGGTGAACACATAGTGACTTCATCCTGGGATGTCGTAGTACCCAGGTTTCTGGTCAAATAGACTCACTGTAGTTTCCTGCTAACTTCAGCTGGTGTCCTGCAAGTGTTTATACCAGGAACTTTCTTAGCCCTCCATTCCCAGACAGAGAAGTGATCTCCCATGTGTGTCTTTCTGATAACATTAAGAGCTGAGATTTCAGTCACTAGGCTGTCACAACAGCTGAAATTTTGTACAGCAGTGAGACTCAAGCTTCATTCCAGATGGTAAATCTGCACAGAAACACTTAAGTAGGAAGCTCTCTTTTTTTTTCATTTTTAGACAGAATTTCAATTTGTCACTCTTGATAAAGAGCTGAGCCATCACAGGTGACAGAAGCCTCCATTTCCTGGTATCAGACGGTATTTTTTCCCTCAGTTTCCTCAGTAGGTAAAACTACAGTAGACTGCCTCAATGCCCAGCAATTTTTTTTTTTTTTCTGAATGTCGGGCATCATTTTCAAATTCACCATACTTATGGTGAGCAACCATTTAAGACATCAAATATAGGACATTTTTGAAACTAAGTATTCTGAATATGGTTGGTTTTTCATACCTCATACCTTGGCAATTAAGGATGGTCTGAGCTTCTCAATTGGAGAACAACCTCAACAGTTGTGAGATATCCATCTCTGAAAAATAAAAAATGGCCAGATGTTATGCAGGCTCCTAGAATGGCAGCTGAGGGCATAGATTTCCTTGATGGAACACTTGAAGTTTGGTGTGAGCTACTCACACTAAAATATCCAGATTGCACACTCAACCGCTTAAAGATTGGTGTGAGCAAGTCACACTAAAATATCCAAATCTCACACTCCACACTCCTCCTCTTCAGTTGCACTGTGCCATGTGGGCCAATATTCCCTTGCCCCAAAGAGTGCAAGTCCAGGGACCAGACATCACTGGACAACCCCTACCCATCAAATAAATTGTCAGTCTCCTAAGGCTGCAACCACAAACAAACTTGACCTGAGTCATTGTTCCCTCCTCCCTTCAAGAACCACAATAAATCCCCTCCTTTATATAGTTCTGTATTCCATCTACCTACAGACCTTACCTTGTAATGACACTCTTGGAAACTGTATCTTGCAAAATTTATCTCTTTCCTTCTTTTTTTCCTTGTTTCTTTATTTCTGTCAATCTATCCTTTCTTCTTTCTTTGTTTTTATTGCGATTTTCTTCTTTATTTCTGAAGTTCTTTTATTATTATTTATTTGACCAACTCTCACTCTGTTCCAAGGATAGATTGTCCATGAACTTAGCCTCACACACAATGACTTCCAGCTCTTAGATTAAAGTGATCCTTCTGCCTCAGCCTCTTGGGTATACGGTAATTATAGGTAAGGGATACATCACTTGATGACCCTTTCTTTTAGTAAAAACTGGGTGAAAGAACATGGCTAAGGATGTCTTATGGTTGCTAATCCTTGTCTCTAAAATGGGTGCTCAGGGGATCTGCCCAATTTCCCTACCCAGAGCATAGATATATTGTAGTCATGTGTGGCATAAGTCACTGAGCTCTTCATAAAAATTTAGCTTATTGGTGAACTTGAGGATTGTGCAATCCTCAGACCTTGGTGACACATGGGGAGTATGTCAAGACTGTTTTATATTTCCATGGTGAGATATCAGCACAATTATACATGGAACTATACATCTCTATACATCTCCTTTATCCTCATCAGGTTTCATTAGTTATTATGTATTATATGTATGATCAAACATAACACTTCAATGTGCATTGTGGTCAAGAAGCCAAGAGTTTAGACACACCTAGCTCAGAATTCAGGATTGATGGCAATTTAAAGATAGGCTGATATTTCCCATGATAATCACAAATAACTGTATGTATGGACTATGCTACTGGACATAACACCTCATCAGATTTCAAGAGGGAACCTTCAGTAAGATACCTACCATCTGAAATAAGCCTATTATAAAGAATGAAATAAAACATCATGAAAATTAGAACCGGGAATTCTGTGACATACCTTTTAAGTCAGTCAAATCATTGTCCAACCACTGGGCTCAATTACTTATTCTATATTATCCCAGGGCAGCACTAGGTATAAACCAACTCTTACATTTGATTACAAATCCATGACTTCAAAAGGAAATGATGGGCTGTTAAATCATGGGGCCATGGTTAGAAAAGACAATCCAGGAAGCAGAAATTGAGTGTGAAGAAAGAACCTCACTCTTTGTAAATGCTTGAGCCCAAAAACAAACTGGAAAAGCAACTTCACGTGGTTACCAGGATTAAGATTAAGCTAAAAGATGGTAACACAGGGCAACATCCATTGTAATGTCATCAATGGTGATCATGTAGTGATTTCATCCAGGAATGTCAAGGGATCTAGACTTCTGGTCAAAGATACTCATGGGAATTTTCCACTCACTTCAGCTGGTGTCCTGCAAGTGTTTGATCCAGGACATTTCTTCATCCTCCATCAACAGGCAAGAAGTGATCTCCTGGTTGTGTCCTACTGATTATGTGAATGACTGATATTCCAGTCACTAGGTTGTACAATCTCAAATAGTTGAGTTTTTTTTCAGCACTGAGACTTAAGCTTCATTCCAAATTGTAAAACTGCATAGAGACACTAAAGTAGGATGGTCTTTCTTCTACTTTTTATTCATTATTTTTGAGAAAAAAATAGTTTTAATTTGTCACTCTCGGTTGAGTGCCATGCCACCACAATTTAGGGAAAGCTCCATCATCTGGGCTCAAGAAGTTCTTTTGCCTCAACCTTCCCATTAGCTTAAACTACAGGCACCCACCTCAATGAGAGTGATTTTTTGTTGTAGATTGGTTGGGAACATTTTTTAACTCACTACCCTTATGGTAAGCT
>CAUYTI010009774.1:0-27789 GCA_963575145.1 Galago senegalensis
ATAAAGCCATATAGCTACAACCAACTGATCTTAGTTAAAGTAAACAAAAACACACACTGAAGAAAGGACACCCTATGCAAAAGGTGGTGGTGGGAAAATTAGATAGCCCAATGCAGAAGAATGAAACTGGACCTGTATCTCTTAGCACATATAAAATTAACTCAAGATGAATTAAAGACACAGATGTAAGACCTAACACTATATAAATTCTAGAAGAAAACTAGGGAAAACTCTTCTGGATGTTGGCCTAAGCAAAGACTTCATGACTAAGACATCAAAAGCAAATACAAGAAAAAACAAAAATAGATAAATGGGACTTAAACTAAAAGGCCTCCGTATAGCAAAAGAAATAATTAACAGAGTAAATAGACAATCTACCGAATAGAAGAAAATATTTGTAAACTATGCATCTGATAGAGGCTTAATATCCAGAATCTATAAAGAATTTAAACACTGCAACAAGAAATAAAACAAATAACTGCATTAAAAAGTGGGCAAAGGACATTAAAAGGCATTTCCCAAAGAAGACATACAGATGGCCAACAAATACATGGGGAAATACTCACCTGATTAATATGCAATCATCAGAGAAATGAATATTAAACCATAGTGAGATACCATCTTACACCAGTCAGAATGACCATTTTTAAAAAACAAAAATCAGTAGATAGTGGTGAGGATGCAAAGAAAAAGGAACACTTGTACACTGTTGGTGAGAATGTAAATTAGTTCAACCTCTATGAAAAATAGTATGGAGATTTCTCAAATTACTAAAAATATTGGGTATCTACCCAAAGGAAAAAAAATACAAAAAGGTTGCTGCATTTTCATGTCTATTGCAACACTATTCACAGTAGGAAAGGTATGGAGTCAACCTAACTGACCATCCATGGATGAATGAATAAAGAAAATGTGGGATATATACACTATATATGTATATACACACATTAGAGTATTACTCAGCCATGAATAAAAAAATGAAGTTATGTATTTTGCAGCAACATAGATGGAACTGGAAGCCATTATCTTAAGTGAAATAACTTGGAAACAGAAAACACCACATGTTCTCAGTTTTGGTGGGAGGTAAATAATGTGCACATGAGGACATAGAGTATGGAATAACAGACATTAAAGACTCAGACAGGAGGGTGGAAGGGTGGGAAAGGAGAGTGGGATAAGGAATTACTTACTGGGTACTATGTACACTAATCAGGTCATGGTTACACAGAAAGCCCCATCTTCATCACTATGCAATACATCCTTGTAAAAAATATCACTTTTACCTCCTGAATCTACACAAATTAAAGAAAAACTAAAAATGAAATTAAGAAAACAATTTCATTTGTAATAGCATAAAATAGAATAAAATATATAGAAAAAAATTTAAGCAAATAAGTGTGTAATGGTTAATTTTATATGTCCATAAAACTAGGCCATGAGGTTCACAGACATTTGGTCAAATATTATTCTAAGCATGTTTGTGAACATATTTCTGGATTTGAATCAGTAGATTAACTAAAGCAGATCACCATCCTGGATGTGGGTGGGCCTCATTCAGACAATAGAAGATCTGAATAGAACATAAAGGTTGAATAAATGGGAACTTCTCATGGATGATTGCTTGACTACACACTGGTCATTTTTGGCTTTTGAATTGAAAAAAATATCACCTTGCTTTAGTCTCCAGCTTGCTAACTGAAAATCTTGGAATTTCTCCCTATTTGTAAGGCAATTTCTCACAATATTGCTCTAGAAAGATAGACAGAACAATCTTATTAGTTCTGTTTCTATAAAGAATCTTCACAAACTTGTACACTGAAACAACAAAATATTTTTGAAAGAGTTGAAATACCTGAATAAATGGATAGACCTCTTTATCCTATGTTCACAAGTTAAAAGACCTTGTACTGTTAAGGTAACAATATTCCTCAAGTTAATTTAAAGTTTCAACTCAAGCCTTATAAAACTCCCAACGGCATTGCTAGCAGAAATTGATAATCTCATCCTAAAATCTACATGAAAATGCAAGAAACCAAGAATAGCAAAAAACAATCCTGAAAATGAGGAATAAAGTAGAAAGACTTACATTTCCTTTTTTCAAAACTTAACACACAGCTATGACAATCAACTTGAATAGTTGGTACTGGCATAAAGACATATCTGTTTGTATATAGAATCAAAGTGCAATTCAGAAATAAACTCTTACATTTATAATTAATTAAATTTTGACAAAGATATTAACACAATTCAATGAGAAAAAAATAGTCTTTTCAATAAATGGTACTGATACAACTGGATATGCAAGAGAATGAAACTGGACCCCTACCTCACACCATATACAAAAATTAACTCAAAATGGATGAAAGATCTAAATGTAAGAACTAAAGGGTAAAAATGCTCTCAGAAAATGGTAGGCCCAAATATTTGTGATCTTGCATTAGGCAATAGTTTCTTATATGTGACACCAAAAACCAAATCAAAAATTTTTGGTTTTCTTTTTTTTTTTTAAATTATTTTTTTTTCTTTGTACAATTCCCAGAGAGGCTGTATCTGCACAATCTCTGAGAAGTAGCAAATCCATCACAGAGGTAAAAATTTTTTGTTTTTCAAAGAATGCCATAAAGTATGTGAAAAGCTAAATCACAGAATGGGAGAAAATATTCACAAGTCACAGGTTTTATGAGACACTTGACCATATAAAGAACTGTTACAAATCAGCAATAAGAACACAAACAATCCAGTTTAAAAATGGGCAAAAGATCTGAATAGACATTTCTCCAAAGAAGATACACAGATGGATAATAAACACAAGAAAATGTGCTTAACATCATTAGCCATTATGTAAATGTAAATCAAAACTACAAAGAGATACCACTTCACATCCTTTGGAGTCCTCAAACTTTTTAAACAGGGGGCCAGTTCACTGTCCCAGGTGGGCCACATGTGGCCCACAGGCTGTAGTTTGAGGACACCTGCTAGGATATCAAAAATTAAAAAGGCAGACAATAACAAATGTCAGTGAGGATAGAGAACTCTCATGCATCACTCTAAAATGTGGATTATAAAATGGTGCAGCCATTTCTAAAATGCAATTGGCAGTTCTATAAAAGTTAAACATACAGGGCCAGGTGTGATGGATCATGCCTAGCACTCTGGGAGGCCAAAGTGAGAGGATTGCTTGAGCTCAGGAGTTTGAGATCAGCCTCAGCAGGAGCGAGACCCCATCTCTACCAGCAATAGGAAAAATTAGCCAGGCATGATGGCACACACCTATAGTCCCAGCTATTTTAGGGGCCTGAAGCAGGAAGATCACTCGAGCTCAGGGGGTTGAGGTTGTCGTGAGCTGAGGCCAGGCATGGCATTCTAGCTCAGGTGACAGAGCAAGATTCCATCTTAAAAAAAAAAAAGTTAAACTTGCAGTTATTGTTCAATTCAGCAATTTCACAACTAGGTGATAATCACCAAAGAGTGGAAACAACCCAGATATTATCCATTGAATAATATATAAACAAATATGGTCTGTTTCATACAATGGATTATTATTTGGCCATAAGAAGGAATAAATTACTGGTACTTTCTAAAACATGAAAGAACATCATGGTAAGCAAAATAATTCCATCACAAAGGACCACATACTTTATGATTCCATTTATAAGCAATGTCCAGAACGGGCAACTCTACCCAGACAGAAAGGAGATTAGTGGTTGCTAGGCAATGGGAAGGCAGGGAAAGGAGACAGGAAGTGACTGTTAGTGAGTATGGGGTCTTTTGTGGGGGGGGGTGATAGAAAAGTTCCCAGGAAACCTACACTGCTTTGTTACCACAGTATGTCATTTAATGTATATAATATTTTGCATGGAAAATATATTTCATTATCCTTGTACTTGGACATAAAAATTAACTCATGTAATAACATTTGTCATTTGTTTCAATAAAAAAAATTTTTAATGAAATAAGAGAATATAAAACTATTATGATCAAAAAAAAGAAAGTGCCACCTGTAAGTAACTACTATAGGTCACATGGGAGAGGAGGAGGAAAAGAAATGTTCTAGAATTAGATAGTGGGATGGTTTTACAACTCTGTGACCATATTAAACACTACTGAATTGTATGCTTTAGTACATTTTATGGTATATAAACCATGTCTTAAAGCTGCTCTAAAACTATATATAATATGCTAAATATCATATATAACAAATTATAATCAATCAATGCAGTATATATTATGTATATCTCACCAATAGTACTTATTATTGTGTATAGTATATTATACATTGTATAAATGTATGTAAATTTATATAGTGCAAAACTATAGTAATTAATTGAACATGTTATAACTGTAATGAGCCCCAGTATCTCTTCTGGTCCAGTTTAAAGTGGAATTCATTTGGTACCCAGCAAAACGTTCCCCTTATATAAGTATGCTGGCCCAACTTCCTTCACAGGTCTGAGAATGAAAACAAAGCAAAGCAAAACAAAACCTTCCCTGTGACTAGTTCATCCCTGTGTCAGGTTGGTTTTTGTTTAAGTTTATTTTTTTTTAATTTCAGATTAGTATGAGGGTACAAACAAGTAGGTTGCAAGTTTGCATTTGTTAGGTAATGTCCCTGTCATAGCTGTGCCCCACACCCAGGAGGTGTGCCATAAACCTTACATGGTGCACATTAGGTGAGAGCACCAGTAGTCCCCCTCTGTCTCCCCACTCTGTCCTCCCCCATCCTCCCAACTTCAATTAAATTGAGTTTTTCTCTTGTGTGGGCATGTATTAGTTCATCTACTGGCTTCATATTAGTATTGTGTTTTTTTCTTTGGTCTTGGTTTGGTTTGCCTTGGTTAGTACATCACATAGATTAAGTTCCTACTTGGCCTCTAATCCCAGCATCGCCACTAGTAGCTATAATATTAGAGCAAGTAGCTGTCTCTCTTTCTCTGATTACTGACCTGTGAAATGGGAAGAATATTTGAGGCCAGCACACAGGTCACTAGTAGAACATTTAGGACCGCCTAAAAAGTCAGGACTCGGTCATTGAAACAATGACATATACACAGTAAATGTGGTTGCTATTTGTTACTATTTTAATATTTACCCTTTTCTGTGGATTCTCAATGTCTTTAATTTTAAACGACTTAGGGCTTATAATTGGTAAGCATGAAGGCCAAAGGGTCAATGGCACCACAACCTGGGGACAGCCTGAAAATCCAAATTTGGGGTATTCCTTTCTGCTGCTCTCCAAATAGCTTTTATTTGCTTTCCCTTTATAACCTCAAGATTAATTGCTAAATTTGGAAGGAGGACCTTGAAGTTTCCTCATAAATTTTCTGTGTATAAAGAGAAGATTTTCATCTTTTAATATTCTGGTGTGAGCATGAGTCAGGGAGAGTGACTCAGGCCATCTTCTCAGAGGTGGCTGGTCATAAATCAGCATTTGCAGAATATTAATCTCTCCGGGCTCCTTTGGAAAGTTAGCAATTATTGTAGATGACATAAAAGTGAGTCTTCAAAAGAAGAATGGTAAGACTATGTCACCTTGAGTTTCTTCCAAACCTACTGATAGTAGAGAAGAGAAAACCTGTCCCTTCAAATAAACTGGCAGAACTGGCAGGCAAATGAATAAAAAGGAAGATGATCGTGCCTGAAACTCACTACATCCATGAATTAGATTCCCAGAAAAACCTTGGTACCCTCAGGACAAGATAGGATTCCATGAAGCTGTCACACCCAACAATGGGTTCTTTCTACCCACTGCTAGAATACCTAGGATGCCTTGAAAATATGGACCCAGTCATTCTGAGAGTTTGAATACCTGGCATTTAGCAGCTGAACATGGATAGTATCCATGTGTTCGGACCTGGAATCAAGAGTCACAGAACTAAGAGGTTCCTGAAATGGATGTTGAAGTGTGGTCCACTCACTTGAGGTGGGGATACGTTGAAACCATCAGAAGGCTTTTTTCTTTCTCTCTGTACATCTGTATGAGTGGGCTCTTTAAATGCAGTTCCCAGAATATAGGCATCTGCGTCAACTGGGAACTTGTTATGAGTGCAAAGTCTCGGGCCACTCCTCAGATTTATAGAATCAGCACCTCAGAGGGGTGGAACTAGGATGCCTCTGTTTCAACAAGGCTTCCAGTGATTCTGATGCTTATGAAGCCTGAGAATTACTGTTGTAACTACGGCCAGTAACAGAGCTACTTTTAACAAGGAAGCAGATATACCAGTTGTAATTATTGTGGGCTGGAAGAAACAGTGGTTTGACTAAATAATAGTTTGTTTTTATGTAACAAGAAGGCTAGATGTCAATAACCCGGGCCTAATGCTGGAAAAACCATGATGCTTACATGGCCCCAGGCTCCTTTTCCCTTTGCCTTCTGCCAAGCTTGGCAAGTGGCTTTGGTCTTCAGGTGCAACACCTCAAGGCTATAAGGTGGCTGCTTCGCCTCTGCCTGTCACCCATGTTCAAGGCAGGAAGAAGGACGATGAAGGGCAAGAGGTAAAAGGCACATGAAAGCCAGTCCTTCCACTTCTAAAGTTTCTTGCAGACTACAGCTAGTGACAACCACTCACATGCCAGGACTGGCAGCTTAACAGCTGCAGGGAAAGTAGAGTGGTGAGCATTTTAGCTGAGAACTTTGCTACTTCAAAAAATACAGTGGAACCTCTGTAAGTTGACCACCCAGAGCCACAGTCAATGCCTGACTCTTATGGGGTCACACAAACTGCCTTGTCTCAAAGGGGGACAATTGTGAGCTCCAAAAGAAACCACATCTATGCCTGGCCCCCTCTTCTTCACCTGAGAACCCTTCCCTGATGCTTGTTTGACAATCTACACTTCAGGCTCTTCTAAAACCATCCTAAAACACTCTTTCCAGGAGCAGAAACATGTAAGGCTGCTTCTATGTGTCCACCCCTACTGCCGCACGTGTGTCTGATAGCCAGGATTACAGGAAGCCTGCTGAAACCCAAAGAAGTAAGTAACGTATGAAAGAGGGCTGCAGAGCAGGTTCCACCTGTTCTGTGGGGTTAGTGTCAGGGCTGCAGCCTGGAGAGCCTGGTAGCAGCTGCTGCTGTGTACAGACAGTTGTAGAAGGAAGAAGACCCCTTCTCACCTGTCTCGGGGCCCAGCCACAGCTAGCAGAGTGATGATCAAAATAGCACTGATTTTCTCGGGCCCAGCCGAGCTAGCAGAGTGATGACCAAACAGCACTGATTTTCTCGGGCCTGGCCACAGCTAGCAGTGTGATGACCAAACAGCACTGACTTTCCTCCCCTCCTCGTATGCATACTCTTTGAAATGAAATGTGACTTTTCGGTTCCCTGTTCTTGAATCAAGACTTGCTTTGGCTGATAGAATGCAGCGGAAGGGATGGTTTGCCCCAAGCCTGGGTTCCACAGCCCTTGAGCACCTCTCCTCTTTCTCTCGGACCCTTAGCTGGCACCAAGTGGTAGTGCCCAGACCAGCCTTCCAGAGGATGAGGGACACCCAGTCACACCAGCATCCGCCTCAGACAAGGACCAGGTGGCCAGCACACACACGAGTGAGGCCATCCTAGAGCAGATGCAGATCTCTTCTAGTTGACTAGTGACGTACAAGCAAACAGCAGACCAAGAGGCCCACACAGCTGCCTGGAACCTTCAGAACTAGTAACTGCTGTGCTCTGAAGACACTGGGTTTTGAGTTACCCCATTAGGCAGCATTTTTATGACAATAGTTAAATTATCATTAATTTAAGTATGAGTATCTCATACTTCAGAGCTTTCTTGGAGAAACCCAAATATGGGACAGAAGCACTAAACCATACCCTACAAACTTCTCTGCACACCTGATCTGGGACTTGGGGAGATGGGTTTGCAGCTCAGGGCCGTAGAGAAGGCAGAGGCTTTGGGGGCCGGAGGGTGCAGCCCCCTGAGGCAGGACTGGCCTGTGACCGGCAGGCAACACAGCCTGGAGCCTTCTGTGAAGTCACAGGGGCAGGAAGTGATGAGAAGGCAGCTGCTATTTTTGTTACTTGGTCTAGAAAAAGTACCTGGGAAGGCAGCAGAGAGCAAATCGGGGAAGGGAACTGATACGGCCAAACAGGCTTCCGCTTTATGAAGGACATGGGCAAGAAGGGGTGGTGGGCCCAGAAATGTGAAATTTGGGGGTAAAATGACAACTAAGCTTTCTTTCTTTTTTTTGTAACTTTAAATTTTTCTTTATTGAGGTTTAACAAATACACAGTAAACTGTACAAATCTTACAGTCCAGCTCTGTGAATTGGTGGTCAACATGAAGGAACAAACGGACATTCTATCACCCAGAAGGGTCCCTCACGCCCTTTCCCAGTCAACCCTCCTAAGAGGTAACCCCTTCTATCACTTTGCCTGTTTCCGAACTTTCTATAAATAGAATCATGCCGTATGTGCACTAGGTTTGGCTTTTCCTGCTTAGAATTTTGCCTATAAGATTCTTACACAGGTTGCATGTCATTCTGATTTGTTCCTTTTTATCATTCTGTAACATTTCACCTTATGGATAGGCCACAATTTATTTATTTTAGTCTCCTGTTAGGAGATATCTGGGTTCCTTCTGGCCTTGACTTTATGAGTAACGCTGCTACAAACATTCAGTGCATGCCTTCTGGTGCACACACATCATCTTATCTTGAGAAATCAGAAGCTTGAAATCCCTCTTCCATCCATCAGCTGCCCTGGGGGGTAGACACTCTGGGTCACCCATTGACCATAGGCTTAATAAAAAAACTTCCTCTGAATTCAAAGTCCACTCTAGGAGTAGGGGAAAGAGAAGAAAAGAGAGAAGGAGGTAGGAGGTATCTTCAGTGACAACCACCTCTTCCTAACCTCCCATTTTCTTTCTAGTGACACCCAAGGTGCCTAAGAAGATGGCAGTCATGTGAATTAAAGATGTGGAGACTCCTTTGATGATGCAAATATGCTTTTTAGAAGGGCAAATACATAAAATAATTAAAATGTTACATTTGCCTGGCACCCATCTTTTTTCTTAGCCCTCATTGAGAGTGGCCTCCAGACCAGTGGCTCCCATTCACCTGGAGTTTTTGAGAAATGCAGAATCTCAGGCCGCTCTTCAGACCTGCAGAGTCTGGATCTGCATTTTTTAAAAATCCCCAGGTAACTCCTGTGCACACTCCAGTTCATGAAACCATGTATTATTCCGCTTGATACTTTATACTGAAGTCTATGGACAGGCAGGAAGAATAATCCTTCTCATTGTATAAAGGGGAAACCAAGACACAGAAAGGTGAACCTGACAAGGTACCAAGGACACCTTGATGGTTCTGTGCCAGGGGAAGCTCTCTGAATGGAAGCGCTATAGATTTTCTGAGCACAGCTATTTCCATTATTTCACACTGATACCACCTGGCACGCCTAATACTTCATCAAGCCAACCAGCCTGTTTCTCCCTAGAGAGCAGTGTCCTAAGGGCACGCACTGTGAAACTTTGTTTGGAGGTTGGCATGAGGTGCCACTGAGAAGGACAGAATGTCACCGTGTGATAAGTGGTGGTGGTAACGGGGCAGAGGGAGGGTGGTTGTAAGGTAGGGGAAGAGAAAAGGAACCCCAGCCAAGAGGGGCATGGAAAGAGGGAGGGAAGGGCTCCAGAGACACATTTTAAGTGTCTGGCTTTGCTGTCTGCTCTTCCCTAGCCTGTGCTGTGACGCAGTCTGCAAGAGGCAGCTGGCAGCCAGCCCAGAGCTGGCCTGCACCTCACTGCAGAGCTCTCTGCTACGCAGGGAGAATGAGGCTGCCCAGTACACTTTTGCTGGGACCTGGAGAGCATCCAGCCATCTGGATCAGAGGGGACGCAGCTCTGCAGTAAAGCCAGACAGACTGACGAGCTGGCTGGAGAGCTGGGTGCAGCAACCTGAGACGGGTGCAGCTCAGGGCGTGCCCTTACACGCCTAGGGTCTCACCGTTTCTTTCCACTCCTCCAGGAAGCAGCTCCAGGTTGCAGAGTTGATCTGTCCATCCTGGGGAGGTCCAGATGCTCCCCCTTAACCTGAACCCTGTGACGGTTCCACAGCCAGGATAACTGTGGTTTGGCAAGGCTTGAGGTTCTGATCTGTGAAACTTACCTAGGTTTTATGGCCTCCCTTCAAATTCAGTGATGGGGTCTGGTGCTGAAAAAATGGCAAGGCTCTGCCCATGTAATAGCATAGGAAGACACCAAGGGAACCCCACCCTCCCCAGCATCATACATCAAAGGAACAGTTAACAGTGGCCTTCCAAAGTCAATGTCTGATTTCTTTCCTAAAAAGGACAGCTCTAATGGCAGAGATTCTGGGACAGGCAAAGGGAAGCGAGTAACACAGGTTGGTGAGAGATCAACTCAGGCAGGAGAAGGAGCTTAGGAGGCTGTAAAACCACAATGTGTAGTGAGGTGCCCCCTGTGGAGAGTGAGCCTAGTCAACCCCCTAAGTTTATTTATTTCTTTTTTTAAAAATACATTTTATATTGTACATTTTTTTAATTGTTTGAGATTCATTGAGGATACAAAGAATTCGGTTGCCCTGATTGCATTGTTAGGTAAACACACCCCCAGGAGGTGTGTCATTCACTGTGGACCCCCGACCCCCCTCCCCATTTCTTCATTCCCCTTCTCCCCACCATGTATTAGGTCATCTATTGCCTTCATATTAGAGTTGAGTACATTGGATTCCTGCTCCTGTCTTGACCCAAGCCCTCCCTGGTGCTCTTGGCTGCCCTATTTGCCTCCATAAATGTCATTGTTCTGCCATCAACAGCTTCCTCCCCAGTGTGGGAAACACTCTGTGAACTCTGTGAACAGATGCCCTCTGTGAACTCTGCAGCCGTGTATGGATCAGCAGATCAGGATCAGTCGGGATCAGATGCCCTCTGTGAACTCTGCAGCCGTGTATGGATCAGCGGATCAGGATCAGTCGGGATCAGATGCCCTCTGTGAACTCTGCAGCCTGTGTATTCAGTCAGGATCAGTCAGGATCAGATGCCCTCTGTGAACTCTGCAGCCGTGTATGGATCAGTGGATCAGGATCAGTCAGGATCAGATGCCCTCTGTGAACTCTGCAGCCTGTGTATTCAGTCAGGATCCAGTGGTGTAGTAAGGACACTGACTCCAATCCCCAAGTAGATGAAGCTCTGGAAGAAGGAGAGTCAAGTTTGTAGGCCAAGGTCAAAAAAACAGGTGTGTGTATCTGTCGAGGTTGGGTCCATGGGTGATGACAGGTGGGGAAAGGAGAATCGTCCGAACACGGCTTTAGGGTTATCAAACAGCCCAGGGCTTCCTGCCCACTGAGGTCTGCCTCCACCCCATGCCCTGCTGTGTACATCCACACAACACCCAAAGCGAAGCATTCACTTGAAACTCTATCGTGACAGTGGAAATTTTTAAAAGATCTCATGATGGAAAAAGATCCAGTGTTAAATGCCACATGGCAAGGGGCATAAGTGAGTTAATTCCAGACATCGTGTTTTCTAAATTTCCATTCATATTTTCCCATCCATCTGACTGAAGCAAACATTCTCACTTAGATTTAGTCCTCTCTTTCTGAGTTTTCTCTCGCTAGCCTCCTGGATACTGCCAGTTTGTTCGCTCAATCAGTTAAAAATTATTGAGCAATTACCACGTGTGAGTTGCTGAGCTAATGAGGGAATCAACATACTTTCTACCATAGAGCAGTTTACTTATTCTAGGAATATCTGTTGAGCACGCCTGCCTGCACAGCTCCGCGTGAGGTGCTAGGGAAGCATACTAGCTCTGAGAAGCTTAGATACATTTGCTTTGGTTGTCCTCTCCTTAGCTATAATTATCCAATGTACTCAATCCTATTGTGAAGCCAGGAGACCAGCTGATGCACCCCCACACAGAAGAAAAACTCATTTCAATTGAAGTTGGGGGGAGGGGCAGTGGGGGGAACTCTACAGGATAAAATCAAATATTTTTATCTGGTTGTTTGTACTCCAACATTAACCTGAAATAAGTTTACTTTTCAATTAAAAAAAAAAGCTGAGATACACCTAGAGAAACATGCAAGGTCATAACACAGCCCATTGCTGCTATCAAAGAAATAGACACTTGCTCCAGAAGTGGGGATCTCCTGAGAGCCGGTGAGATATGGAGAATCTCACACCCCACCCCAGACCTGCTGGATCAGAACCTATGTATTAAGGTAGTCCCTAAGGCCTTCCAGGCACAGTACAGTGTGAGATTTACTGATCTAGACAAGGAAAGTTCAGAGAGAGAGAGAGAGAGAGAGAGAGAGATATTATTGTGAACTTTAATGGTAAAAAAAAAAAAAAAAAAAATCCAGGCAGGAGTTTGCCTTTGAAAAATGACTGAGCTTTGGGTACAGAGGACTCAAAAAAGAGTAATTTCCCACCTCCACTGAGTTAAAAAAAATCATGTCTGTAAACCAGAAAAATCTTGCAGGCACATTTTCCACAACAGCAAAAGCTTTGAGTCAGGTAGAATGAGGCTGCAAATTCTTGTGGCTGACACTGTCAGGGCTGATGCTGTCAGGATCTCCAAGTGGCTCCTTGCCCAGGTTTTAACAGCTTCAAGGTCAGATTGTGTGGTGTCCTGGAATGGACCCACCCATGAAAGATTCCCCTGGGTCCAAACTGCCTGCCAGTCAAATAGATCAACCAATGAGACTCTGGCTCAATATTTTCCAGCAGTTACTCAGCCAATTGGCAGCTCCCAGCAAACAGACCGGGAGTGGCATCCTGTGAACATAGGCTGCTTTATCAAGCCAGCCCAGCAGAGCAGATAAATCCCTGTGAAGTTGTGATTAGAGGCTGTTGGCACCATGGCTGGTGTTTCATATAGAATCAGCCACAATTTTTCTTACACTCACCCTTCTTGCATTCAATTCAGGAACTAAGATTTTTTTAAAAAATATGAAAACTGAAACAAATAAATGAACTTATCAAAAGCTGATTCTCTTTAAGGTTATTTCCTGTCTATTTGCCCAATAATTGAATCAAATTATACAGAACTGCACAATTTTACAGAACCTTACATTCATCGTTGAATACTTTGCTCAAAATTCAGTCATGTGGTTCATGGTAATAAAATCTGCCCATTGTAAGCTCTAAAGACAATGTGGCCCAAGTCACCTCCCACTAGGAAGATTTCTCCATGGAATTATTTCCCAGAAGCAGAAATGAGTTTGTGCTGAAGCATCTATACCCTCTCACTTCCATGGCAACTAGCAGGGATGAGAAGTTGGGCTGAGGCTAAGCAGTGGGACTCCTCTGGCTGGCTCAAGTGACATGGAGCCTAGGATTTTAACTCATCAGCTTTATCCTAATCTTGACAGATGCTCAGTTAATAACAGGGCAATCACAGCCTGCATGGAACAACCACCATTTACCATCCTCCCAACACCTCCTGTCCTCTCCGTTCTCTCCTCCACCCAGTCCCCAGCAATCTGGACGCGCTCGTTGGCTGACTCTAAAACCATTCCCATACAGGTGTTTCCAACCTAGTGCCACCTGAGAAAGATTCTGGGAAGGAGAGGTCACACACCAAGAAGCACAGACATGCACCTCTTTCTCTGGGGCCTCTGCTATTTAGGAAAAGCCTTTTGAGTAAGGAGGGTCAAGCCACAAAGCCTCATCTCATCATTATTTTTCCTGCTTCTTGGAAGTCTTTCAGGGACCAAGCATTTTATTATGTGTTTTTGAAACAATCAAATAAAAGTGTGAGAAATCTATAAGCCACATAGGTAAGGAGTGGTGGGAAGTACTGATTGATGGAAGTGAGCTGAAATGTTACGTTGGATGTTGGAGGCATCATCGTGGGAAGAGGCAGCAGGTGCATTCTCTGGGGTTCCTGCAAGAAGTCACCCAATCCTGGGAGGCAAAGCTCTGCTGCCTGAGGTGAGAGTTCCCTATCCAGGCAGGTACTCAAGCTGAAGTCCCATGACTATTTTTAGGAGTCACTTGCATTAAAAAGGCAAGAAATGAAAATGTAACTTTATCATTCTTTCACTCTGAGAAACGATGACCCGTGAAACGCTAACCTTTACAGAGTAGTTCCTGTGGTCTCATTTTACATGTATGATTCCAGTTAACTCCCATGACAGTCCCACAGGTAGGTACAGTTGTTATGGTTTGTTTTGTTTGGAATGTGCTCATCCCAGGTGTCTGTGTGTGTCTCTCTCTTCAGCATGTTATCATCTCCAGGACACTTTCACTCCAGTGCTCCCTCTCTGCCCCTCCTCATGTCTCCATCCCTTATCCTCCTTTGACACTGAGCATTTACAATTATACAACAATTACATCATTTAAGATATGTCTCCTCGATGAGGACAGGAGGGCTGAGCTGGCTTTGCTCAGTGCTCTATACTCAGAATATGCAATGAAGACCCAGCCTGGTAGGTTCCTGCAAAATAGTGTGGAATGGATAAATGAGTCAATTTTACAGATAAGGAAACTGAGGCATTGAAGAGGTAAAGTAACATCCTAGGATCACACAGTGAGTAAATGGAAGAGTTAGGACTTGAACAATTTGGCTCCAGAGTCCATACATAGAATTAGTCTACAGAGGTCCCCAAGTTATGATGGCTGCACTTACTATTTTTTGACTTTAAAGTGGTGCAAAAGCAACATGTATTCGGTACAAACCCTCTTCAATTACCAGTACAATATCCTGTTTTTCACTTTTAATGCAGCACTGAATAAACTACATGAGATATCCAACACTTCATTATAAAATAGGCTTTATGTTACAACTGTTTTGCCCATGTAAGTGTTCTGAGCACATTTAAGATTGGTTAAGCTAAGCTACGACGTTCCATAGTTTAGGTGTATTAAATGCATTTTGACTGATGATATTTTCAACTTACA
This sequence comes from Galago senegalensis, assembly GCA_963575145.1. NCBI lineage: Eukaryota > Metazoa > Chordata > Mammalia > Primates > Galagidae > Galago > Galago senegalensis. Next base: position 14,849 of record CAUYTI010009774.1, read on the forward strand.
GGGGTTCGTAGGGACATAGCCCATTGTACATTGAGGCACACCCATACTCCATTCGATGCTTTAAAGAAAACCATCTTTTTCTTAGTGAAAAGCTGTGAAACACTTGAAAATTCAATAGTTGGTGCTGGCTCTTGTTTTCTTACTTCAAATAATTTGTGTCTATCAGCAAGTGCCCACTAGTTGCCTCCAATGTGGTATCAAAAGGCTCAGGGTGAGAGACAGAGGACGTAAAGCAGAGGGCACAAAGCTCCCTTTTGCCTGGGTGGTTTTCCAGCTGCGCCGTGATTTGGTGAGTGGAGCAGGTAGGTCAGGAGGGGACAGAGAGCAGTGTGGCAGTCACCTGATCCTAATCTGTCCCTGGGCAGATATATTGACCCTGACACAGCTCCCTTGCCTGGAGTCCTCAGAATCAAATTTGCAAATTCAGAGCAGACTTCTTGCTCCCCAAGGGATTTAAACCCATACCCAATGTCATCCTTTTATCACAGGGACTAAATTTGTGTTTCCTGCTGCCTCGCTCCTGGTGGGGGTCATATTTTTCCAGGGCAAAAACTGTGTTTATTTGAATATTAAAAGGTTATAAAAGTGGGCTTATGTAGTTAATGAAAAAGAGTGTGAACTTGAAAATCAAATGAACTTGAGTTACAATTCAAGTTACCTCTCCGAACCCCTCAGTTTTCTTGCATGTAAAATAGGAATGATGCCTTCTCTCATGGTTTTTGTAAGGATTGGATGGGAAAACATTAAAAGGGGGCATCTGCCATTGATTTTTCTCTTTAACTGTGAGAACATTGTTTTCCTGCTACCCGCTTTCTAACCTTTCTATAGCTGGGCACAGGAAGAAGAATTGTGTAAAGGAGACATCAGGGCTGAGTCCAAAATGGCTAAATCGAATTAAGAAAAGGACAAGGGCATTCCAGTTCATGGTGGCCGGGAAAGTGCTATATTCAGGCACTGTCTGCACAGCTCAGATGTACAGGGCAGGCCTTGAACCTTCTCCCTGTGCCGTAATTCTGCTCACTGGAATGCTACCCACTGTGTCTCCAAAGGAACAAATCTAAGAGTGATGGAGCAGGAGCTCTCCTGATAAGAGATTGCCCTGGTCATGTCTTCTCTTGAAACCCACAAGGGAAGGGAGGGGCAATTTTACCAGGTTAGACTTTTTTCAGGACCCAGTTGGGCTTTTGGATCTGCCAGAAAAATTATTATATTTTTAGATACAAAAGCCACAGGTTAAGCAGTTTATGGTTCAGTCTAATGAGTCTGTCTTGAGATCATCATTGTTCTAAGTTTAATATCATCCTTGGTTACCTGGTAGGATCAAATTCTGCTGTTGGGCTTCTCACTAGCAAAACACAAAGACTAATTGCTCATAAAATGTGATCCTAACTTATAAAATACACTGAGAAATGTGCCTATGGTCTGACTCTGTGAGCTTCTATTGCCACCAGTAAACTTTTGCACCTAACTCTAGTCATCAGCAAAATGGGCTCTATTCTGCCTCCTGTTCTACTCAGCTGTGTCTAGTTGTCTATAAAAAAAATGCATTTCTGATCTCAGATATCTCCAGTGGGAGGCAGGTTCCAGCTCCTTTTGAGTCTCATCACGTAGGGAGAGATGTTTAAAGGCACAGAGTAAACTGAAAGGTGGTGTTCACCGTCAGGGTGCTTCAAAATACATGCGAGCCTTTGGGGACATTTATCTGCTCAATTTGAAACAAAACCAAAAACAAGATTAAACCTGACATCTTGGGAATGAGAAGACCTAAGAGTGCCTTGCACATAATGGGACTCCATAAATAATTAGAATGGATGACACAGTAAATAAACAGCTCAATCCCATGGCCTCCAATATCTGAGTGATACAGAACTTTCCTGAAAGTACTCAGGAAAAAAAAAGAAAGCCTCAGAGAGATATGTAAGTCTCTAAAAGATTTTAAATCCCTAAAGAGGAGCAGATATTACTTTTTTTTTGCTTTGTATTTTTCAATAGATTAATAAATAATAAAGGAATTCTGGTCTCTTCCCTGGAGGCCATCATTTACTCGGCCAGATTTTCCATTTTGTTCTTACTAAATAATATCAGTTTTTTGGGGGGGGGACAGGAGCCTCAAGCTGTCCCCCTGGGTAGAGTGCCGTGGCATCTCAGCTCACAGCAAACTCCAACTCCTGGGCTCAAGCAAGTCTCCTGCCTCTGCCTCCCAAGTAGCTGGGACCACAGGCGCCCGCCACAATGCCCGCTATTTTTTGGTTGCAGCCGTCATTGTTGTTTGGCGGGTCCGGGCTGGATTTGAACCCGCCACCTTGGGTGTACATGGCTGGTGCCTTAGCCACTTGAGCCACAGTGCCAAGCCATTAATATCAGTTTTAATGCTGTTCTGCCCCCAAAGAGTACCTGATATGTATGCCCTCAAGTCACTTACACAAAGAAAGATAAATATTTAGTCCAGGACTTCTCAGCTTTGAAGTTATGGACATCTGGGACTTTGAAGTTATGGACATTTAATCCTTTGCTATGAGGAGCCATACATTTATAGGATGTTCAGAAATATCTCACTAGTACAGCACACCTCTTGGAGGCAGGACACAATTATAAGAGGGAAGTCATCTAACAAATGCAATCACTGTAACCTAATACTTTGTACTCTCAATGAATCCCAAACAATAAAAAAAAAAAAAAAAACCCCAAACAGAAATATCCCACTAGACTCCAGTAGCACCCTCACCCTGAGTGATAACAATCAAAACTATATCAGGACATTGCCAAATATCCCTAGGAGGCAAAATTGACTCTGGTTGAAAATCATTGATTTAGGCCTTCAAAATGGTCAGCTGCTAGCTAAATTTGATTTCTGGGCTTTTAAAAATTGTAAACCAAGTTTTCTCTAAGTAGAGCTCTGCCTTGATATCTGCCTTGTCGTCAAGTAGGCCCTCTGAGTCTTCAAGATAGATTCTTACACCAAATGATACTATCTCATTAACTACTGGCTCCATCATACTGCTTAACAAACCACTCTGAAATTCAGTGATTTAAAACAGCATTTATTCCTGTGTTTTCTGGATCGAAAGGTTGGCTGGTGCCTCTCGGGGTCCATAGTTTAACTAGGGCAATTCTGTTCAGTGAATCCAGTTTTGTGACCCTTCTTCTAGGAGGAAGCTCTTCTCCTGATGAAGGAAGAAGTTTCCAGAAGCACTAGTGAAAATGTGTGCTCTCCCCTGAGGCCTGAGAAGGCCTTGGCATGCTACGTGGTCAAAACTGACATTAGCTGGGCAGGAAAGCACACACCTCCCTCGAAGCCTGGGGTGGGGAGAAAGGAAGATGTAAAGATATGCTGGACAGCAGTTTACCACAGAGAGATGCACGACTTCAAAGACCGCATTTCAGTACCACCCCGGGGAGGAGGAGTGCTGGCTCCTCAGTTCTCAGCAGCTCCACTTCTTTAAGAGACAAGGCAGGAAGTGTCACCAGAGTGTAAGTCACAATTACAAAACAGATTAAGATCTTGGTGTTGCTCAACACAAATACCAAACTTGTCTTAGCTACTTTTAAGAAATGTTACTATTCAATCGGTAGCCTGGTGCTTTTACTGTTTTGTCTTATTTGTTTTCAGGACCCCTTGGTGAATAGTGTCTTAGTCTGGGTTAATTACTTCAAAGGGAATCTCAAGGATGGATGCAAGTGACTTAGCATTTAATATTCCTCTTCTTTGCAACTAGAATACTAAATAAATCACTAGTGGCCTGACAATAACCAGCAACCCGCCACCGCTGCTGGAGGCAGGGAGCTGGATTCCGTTCTGCCTTCTCATGTACTCTGCATTAGTCATGGCCAAGTTAGAGAGCCCTGTGTACTGTTCAGGCTTCAATGTTTTTTAAAGCGTACATAGAGGAATGGAATGGATCCAACAGCAAAATTATGATTCAAATAGAAGAGAAGTTGTCTCCTTGTGGGATCTTCAATAAATATCTCTTGTTGATTTTATTAACTCATAAACATGAAAGCTAAAAGATCACTCAAACATCTTCCCAGGAGACCAGATTGAGGTCAACCTCATAATTTTACAGATGAGGAAAATTGAATTCAAGGAAAATCCGTGTGTTGTACAAGGGCTCTCTTCAGAAGTAACAGACCCCTCAGCTAGATCAACCCAGGGTTTTTTAGCTCCTGATCCCAGAAACTTTCAAGCATACCATGTTTCTTTAATAAAGGAAAGAAATTGTGGGTAAGGCAACTGTGGCCATTTTGGATTTTCAGTAACTGAGGGCCTCTTATATCATCCATGGTGCAGAATTCCAGGGGCTCAAGTGGAGCAGCCAAAAGGCTTCTTTTGGAGAACAACGGGACATGCCCCTAGGGCCCCATTCATGAAGAGATGGGATGAGAATGCGAGGATCCCCAGGCTTCCTGACGGAATGTCCACCCTGTCCACCCTGTCACCCAGACCTCTGTAGGTCAAGTCCAGCGAAAACTTTTCCTTCCTTTGCTGCTTTATAGACATCTGACATTCTAACATCTTTGAAAACATTTCTCCTAATTTCCTCCCACGTTCTCCTTGTTAGTTTTTTCTGTGCTTGCTCTTCTTCAGTACTTATCCCCCTGGCCTGTCCCTCCCTTCATTCTATTTGCTGTCCTTAGGTCTGGGAGTTATGGCCCCCAAAGTTTTATCTCCAGCCCAAACTTCTTTTTGAAGCCCCACACTTTCCACCTCCCAAGTTGAACTGGCCCATTGGCACCTGAGCTGCATTCGAGTCTCCCCTGCTTGTCCCTCAAGCACCCTCTCCTTGTGCAGCATTCCCCTCTCAGTCAGGAGCAGCACCTACCCAACTGCCCCATCCAGAATCGAGGCGTGTGATACAGACGTCACTGTTCCCAGCACACCTCACATCTAAACGTGAGCTCTGCAGTATTTTCCAATTATCCTCTTACCTTCACTTGCAGACGTTGTCTGAGTTCAGTCACCTGTTGTCATTTCTTCCCTGACCTGTACACTGGCTTCCTAACTGTTCCCTCTGCCCAATCCCAGCCCTTCCTGGCTCCCATCCCTAAGTTATTCTCATACAACCACAAGCCACCTGTACAGAACATAAATTCATTAGAGCGCTTTCTCTAATAAAGAATAGAATTGAGCCTTGTATAGTAGCCTGCTTTGTGCTTATGTACTCTGAGAATGGAACAATTGTTTATCTATTCAACATAATAGCTATTAAGTGCCTATTGTGAACCTGGCCCTAGAACAACAATAGCAAAGAACATTTTCTTAAAAGTCATTCCTCTTATACAGCTTAAAATCTAGTAGTGAGAGGTAAATAATTAAAACTAAATACATGTCTATAATAAATAATACAAATCAATATTATGTTGTGAAAGTGAAAAAATTTGGAGAAAATTTAAGCAGAGATTAGAAATGTCATGGGAGGGTTGAAATGCTAGGCAAAGTCGGAGAACATGACATCTAAAGAAGTGTGGTGAACGTGAATAACCTGGAGAAACAGGATTCTAGACTGGGAACAGCCAGTGCAAAGGCCCGAAGGTGGGAATGTGCTGTCATGTTGAACAAATAGTGCAAGAGGCTACAAAATGAGAAAAGTGGCAGTAGCCAGACTCAGTAGCATCCACTGCCAATGATTGAAACAACTTTTAGAAGTCAGATTAAAAAAAAAAATCAAAAGAAGAGAATCAACGAAAGAAATCAGCGCTTTGGGCTTTTCCTGCTGTCTGCAAGAAACTGTCATTCAGGGTATCCATTGCCAGAATACTATGTCCTAGTAAGTTTTTGCTGGGCCACAAACACTTTTTAAATGCCTTTTCCTTCCAAACCACAAGCATGTGCTTTGTTTTGTTTTTCATTCATACGTCTGTGGGTTAGTTGATATTGGTTGGGCTCAGTAACTTTACTCTAGGTCGTAAGTTGGGCTCAAGTCTGCGTTCCTTGTTTCCTAGTTTTTCCTGAACCAAAAGACATATTTTTCTCATGGTGATGACAGAAGAACAAGAGACCCTGCCGAACCATGGAAGCACTGTTAGAGCTCCCCTAGAATGCTACTGGTTAAAGCAAGTTGCATGACCAACCCCAACTGCAAACTGGGGAATGTTATGCCATATGCCCTGATGGGAGGTACGCACAGTCCACAGCACAGGGTATGGTTATATAATTCCACGATAGGAAAGGAACGGAGCATCAAGATGAATATTCAGTCTTCCCCATGGTGCAGTCCAGCCTTGTATGTCTACAGAACTTTTACTATAGGTGAGCCAAAATCTGAGTTTTAGTTGAGTCCTTTACCCAGGAAACCAAGAAACCCAGATAATGTAACCTAATTGTATGTACCCTCACATTAACCTGAAATGTTATTAATGTAATTAATGAATTATTAATTAATTTTCAAAAGCACTCACTTCTTTCTGCAATGCCAACTTAAAAGCCCCACAGGTGGCAGGCACTCATGAATTTCTTAAAAATAATGATAAATATTTAATGATAAATGAGGATATTTATAAGAAATGTTAATGATAAGTAAGGATAAGTGCCTTGTTTCATATGACCCAGGCAACAATTTGTGAATGAAATAAAAAATATAAGTCATCTCAATCTTACAGGTGAAGAAGAATGTCAATGACTTGTCATTCAGAAGGTGGTGGAACCAAGGCTGGAGCCCAAAAAGAGGAAAATGCCAGCATTATCTCAAAATTAATTTTATAGCAACATGAGGCCTGTATTTGATTAGAGTGATCTGGAATTTGAAGTGCATTTAGTTATAAGTAATTTTGGTTAATCTGACATTTCTGTGAAACATAATAAAGTCTGAAGTGAGTCTGAGCTGGGTGTGGGCTTTTGTATATTAGCCTGGCTGAGCTAGCCAGGCTGACTGTTCACTCGGCCATTTATTCCTCATTCAACCAATGTGAATGGAGTGTTTATAACAAGCATTGTTCTTAATGGTGGGGATTTCACTATGAACAAATAGATAATTGCAGTGCTCTTTGAAATGCAGACAGTAATACATATGAAGCTGCCAGTGACAACTGCTCTAAAAAAGATAAAACAGAGTTGGTTAGCAAGAGGTTAAGGGTCCTAATACCCAACATAACGTAGAGGAAAGAAAGGAGAAAGCTGTGGTCCCCATGGAAGGAAAGGATTTGGCCAGTTGGTAAAAGGACGGGTAGACTCAAAGTACCAAGAAAGGAATTGTATCAAATGTGCAACTCTTATCTGGGGTTGGTGGCTCCACCTGCGGGAGGGGTGGAGAACCTGCAGCCTTGGGGACATACATGGCCTTCTGGATCCTTGAATGTGGCCTTTTGACTAAATCCAAATTTTACAGAACTAATGCTTCAGTAAGGATTTCTCACACTGCTTATAAACTGATTGTTGGGTTTTGGTTTTAGTTTCCATTCCTCGAAACTCTCTGAAAGAGTCATCTTTCTTGATTTTTTTCCTTCTTAGATTTTGAAATACAGGTTGGATTAAAAAAAAAAAATGTGGGGCCTATCCTAGAACTCAACATAAAGGAGGTCAATGCATCTTCATGGTGCTTATATACTAATAAAACAGTTCTCACCAGTAAAGTGCATTGAAGGGCACTTCTGGAAGGACTAAAAGATTCTGAGTGGTTTTCTTCATTCTGCCACCAGGAAAAAAAAAAAAAGAATCTTGAGTATGACTTGCATAAAAAGCTACCTTAGTTCAAGATAGTGCCTGTAATTTAAAAGTAAATGTTGGTTTGGCTTACACAAAGTGGAGAGATGGGGTGGCATGGAGGAATGGTACGAGAAGGACAGAGCCTTCAGTAATCAGGACAGGCTAGGAGAGGAAGCTTCATATCACTCTCTTTTCTCAGGGAAGAAGAAAATCTTTGGGAAGCTTAAGGCAAACAATTTCTTTGCATTTACTTTGACAAGTACCATCTGTTAATAGCAAATGACTCTGTATTTCATGTACAGTATAAATATAAGCTTCCTTTTAAAATAACTTTAATTTAAAAAATTAGTACAGGTAGTATATTCTCAGATTAGGGGTTTTTTTTCCCCCCTCTTGGGGGATATTTTTTTTCCAGCCTCCTTTTCTCTTCCTAAGAGATGTGAGATCCTAAAACTATATTGTCCAGACACTCTTGCAGTTGGGTTCTGTATATGAATTATGCTGTGCCAATAAAGTGCAGTTGTATGAGTTTTGAAAGACAGAAATAAAGGTAGGAGCAATGTTAGTGTGGTAGAGGCAGTTGATGGAGAGATTGGAGCATGTGAAGGAATGAGACTCACAGTTCTGCTCTTCAATCAACAACCTCATGGGAACTAAGGCAATTACGGAGGCAGAAAGAGTAGGAAACATACTAACCACAGTTTTTTGACTTTGAAATTGAAGCCAAAATTCCACTAGTGATTCTTACTTCTACTCTTCCCACCATTCTGAAAACATTTATTTCTCTACAATAAAGCACCTCCTACATGAAATACCTAGAGTGGTTTCTTGTTCCTTCAATGAACCTTATTAAAATGGCACATATGATAAAAATTGTGAAGGAAGTAAACACCAGCCTCATGAAGCCATGACTTGAAACATTCTCATAACTTACACACAATGGAAAATTTTACAATTTAGTGGCAAAGTACAGCAGAAAATGCTGAGAGAAAAGCTTATTAGTTGATGTTCTGTGACCTCTAATAATCTATTCAATTCCTTTTATGAATTATGCTGTTAATGGCAAATAATTCTAGATTTTAATTTATAATATAAATATGTGGTTTATGTTTTCAATTAATCTAATTATCCTTTAGCTTATTCTTCAACTGACTAGGACAATGTTTGTGGAACATTTTGGTGGTGTATAGAGAAGCGGAATCTATCTCTTTGGTTACCTTCATCACAGAGTAAAAACTGCACACTTACCTTAAGCCATCTGGCTAACCATACCATTGACCTAGAACTTGAGCTTCCGAAAGCAGAAGTTGAGCTCAGTGGATAGATGGCTCCTACAATAAACATGAAGAATGGCTTCAAAATAGCTATGGATAAGCCATGAGTTTAGAGCTCCGTACCAATGACAGAGAGGATATGAAAAGAAGGTTAATATGCCATTGGCCATCAGCCCTCTGAGCTCTTATGCACCCCAGAAGTTTATTTAATTTCTCAGGGAACATGGGAAAATATAAAAGGACACCTGAAAGAGAACAGGTAGAACATTTGAAAGCATCCACAAATATCTGCATTGTTGTTATCACAAGTGAAGGGGTTTTTTGAATACTGAGCTATGTCTTGCTTTAGAGTTGAAGGGTCTTAGGTTTCAGGAGAATTTTATAAGCAGGATTGTGTCATTGACTATACAATCCTCCTTTTCTTTGTTTGCTTTGGTAAAGGATCTGTGTTGTTTTGCCTGCCACTAACCACCCTACTGACGTTTGCTCATCATTCCTCACTCTTCCTTTGGGAAACACTCCCTCCCTGACTCTCAGCCCATGTCCAGTGGTGTGACTGGCCTGGCACAACAGGCTGACTGAGCACACGACCGAGGCCTGGAGAACTAGGGAATTCTACCATCTGGACCAACCTATTTCATTCAGACATGGACACCTGAGGAAAGCCTGGACAGTCACAGGCAGCAGGCATGGGACATTCAAGAGAACCATTTGGGAAAAGGAAATCCTTGCTATTGGTGTTAATAAACTGATAGATGTAAGCTTATAAGTGTAAGGAGACCTCCATGTGGAGAAAGCTTATCTGAGAATTAAGCCAACTTGGAGGAAAGATGAACTAATAAATGAAGAGAAAGATAAAAACAGAGACACACAGAATCCTTTAAATGCCGTATAAACCCAGGATCTAACCACACCTGAAATTAGAACTACTCTCTGGACTTAGTTACATGAGCCAATGAATGTTCTTTAGCTTTTAAATCAGTTTTAACTGAGCCTCTGTCATTCATAATCCAAAGTATCCTGACCAGTGCTTCAACTGTTCATTCTCAATATTAGCATAGTACTATTACAGAGAAGATACTTTTCTTCCTTTTTCTGTAATCCTCCAGAATTCTTCAGCTCCCAGGTTCATCATATATTCATTCATCAAACTTTTGTAGAGCACCCACTCTATGCCAGGCATCCACAACAATAGTTTTAGGAAAATTAATAAGGCATAAACCTTGCCATTAAACCGTCCAGAGTCAAGGCCGGGTGCTATGGCTCATGCATGTAATCATAGCACTCTGGGAGGCTGAGGTAGGTAGATTGCTTAAGCTCAGGAGTTCAAGACCAGACTGAGCAAGACTGAGACCCCATCTCTACTAAAAATAGAAAAAGTAGCCGGGCATTGTGGCATGTGTTTATAGTCCCAGCTACTTGGGCAGCTGAGGCAAGAGGATTGCTCAAGCCCAAGAGTTTGAGGTTGCTGTGAGCTATGATGGCACAGTACCCTGCCCAGGGTGACAGATCAAGACTCTGTCTCAAAAAAAAAAAAATAGTTTAGAGTCAATATTTCTTTCCCAAAGTGCATGTAATAATCATCAGCTGACCATTTTGTTTTCTCTGAAATTTCAGTATAAAAAAACAGAAAATAATTCAGCTCTCAATTTCAAAATACTTACATCTCTTACCCATAACTTCATTTTAGTGGAATAGTGAATTTAGGATTATAAATCAATTTTCTCCAAACCCCTTTGTGTTTTTAATGTGGTTACCAAATTTTCATCTTAGGAAAGTTACTTATGCTTTCTCTCTGAGCCTTGAGTTTCTCTTTATCTATAAGATAAAAGGATGGAATATAGTATTTCACCTTACAGTTTCTCAACCTGGAATGCTAACAGTTTGCTTACCTGCACTGACCGCTTTCTTCCTCTGAGACAATTTTCTACTTTGCCCTGTAGCAGCTTCCACAACAAGACACATCTCTCCAGCTTCCACCACGGAAAATCAAATGCATTGCTCAGAATTCAGGGAGACTTCCCTGCTTCCATTTTTTTAACCTATAATCCATTCTCTATGCAATAGCAAAACTGATCTTTCCAAACTACATACTGTATTAAATCAAACTGCATATACCCCAGCCCTGCTTAAGATCTAGTGACATCTATCCCCCTTGGGATAAAAATCCCAATTCCTTACGCTATCCTGTCTTCCTCTTCTCTCATCCGATTTCCTCTGCCTTCTCCCTGGCTCACTGTACTCCAGCCACACTGTTCTTTCGACCCTCCTTGAATTTGCCAGCCTTGTTTCCTTCTCAGAGCCTTTGGTCCTATAGCTCTTTCTTCCCAGAATATTTTCTCCCCAGATCTTTGCAAAGTTTGCTCCCTCTACCCAGGTTGTGCATTCCCAAGAGTTGTCCTGACCCTCCTCTCCCATCCAAAACAGCTTCCTGCTCCCCCACTTCTCTCGGCTTTGATTTATTTTTCTTCCCAGCTCTTATCACTCACTTAAATATGCCATGTTGTGAAAATGCCCTGTTTCATAATTAACATTTGATTTAATATAATTTAATATAAATCACATTAGCATAGAGAGTAGCAAATAGTAGAGGCTCAGTTGGTTTTGAAGAAAGAATGAGTAATTCTACTCTAATTCCCATCATGGCCATCTGTTTCGTTTTGAGGTATAAATGATAATAATCTGCATTGGTCATAATAACCTGCTTTAAGCATCTTTTTGTTCTTAAATATGGACAGTTTTTCTACCCATGTAGACTTTAAGGAACTTTAAGATCCCACAAACAAACATTCCTTCTTTGATGAAGTCTCACAGATTGTTATTAGCAAGTAGAACTGTAATAATATTCTCAGAAGGGACTTTATACTCTGTAGATAAAAACAAGCTTTTCTCACATTCTTAAAAAATTAACTGAGACATTGCAGAATTAGTTTCAAGACCATCTGTGATTAGTAGCAGATATAACTTGTTTACCAGGTAGAATCACAAACCAGGATTCAGAAATCATGATTTGGACCCAGGGTTTCATTCAAAGCGAGGTGTTCTACTAATGAGCTCTTTCTGCTATGGTGTCATTTGACCACTGGATTGTAGAGAGATGGCTCAGGGAAAAGGCCACATTGTAAGCTGGGCAAAACGCCCCCAGCCCATCCAGAAAGCAACTCACAGAACCACGTCAAAGTCTGCATCATGAGTTTGGCTCTGTGGCTTGAAAGCATAAAAATGTATAAAAGGTAATGAAAAATTACTTTTAAGAATTATACCTAAGGTAACATCCAGAGGCAAAGGGGAGCCATTATTTTGGTGCCACATCTGTCTAAATGAAAACATCAAGAAAAATAATCTGAATAAAGTCCTGATAAACAGGATAAAGCTTAGAAAATAAAAGGTCAAAAATCTTCCGATGTCTACATTTACAAAGAATGCACAAGAATTTTTGTAACAGTGCCATCTGAAGTAGTCAGAAATGCTGAGAATCTGCATGTCTATCAACAGTTATATGGATAAATAAATTATGTTGGGACCAGGAGCCGTGACTCTCGTGGCTTATAGAAGTCTAGCACTCTGGGAGGTAACGGAGGGTAGATTGCTTAAGCTCAGAAGTTTGAGATCAGTCCGAGCAAGAGTGAGACCTCAACACTACTAAAAGTAGAAAAATGAGCTGGGCACTGTGGAGGGCACCTGTGGTCCCAGGTAATCTGGGGATTGCTTGAAACCAGGAGTTTGAAGTTGCTGTAAGCTGTGATGCCACAGCCCTCTAGCCTGGCATAAAAGAATGCACTTCTGTCTCAAAAATAAATTAAATAAATAAATAAAATATGTTTGAATTCATGAAATGGATTCATGTACAAAATATTAGAATGGATAACTTACAACTGCGTGCAATGATATATATATATATATTTTTTTTTTTTTTTTTGAGACAGGGTCTTGTTGTATACCCAGGTTGGAGTGCTGTGGCATGATCATAGCTTACAGCAGACTCGAACTCCTAGGTCCAGTGATCTTCCTGTCTCAGCTCTCAAGCA